>JBBPNX010000012.1:0-91356 GCA_038091155.1 Harrya chromipes
TGCCCAGATCCAGAGAGCCTCCCCTCGGATATGATGGTCCATGTCGAGATCGCACCTCCCTCTCCACACCCGCACCCGCTCCTCAACGGCAGTGCAGTCAAGAAGGCCGAGCCTGTCCCCATGTTCTTCTACGCCCTCCACGGTGACCAGATCAATGCGGATGTTGCAGATATTCACGTCATTTTCTTCATCCATGGTGGTGGGAACATCTCTGGCCATCCCTCCAACCAAGTGTTCGTCAATCTGTTCGTCGAACTGCTTCGTGCCATCGCCGAACGCTCAGGGGACGCTGGCAAGTGTGTGCTCATTGCACCGTACTATCGCCTTGCCAAGGTCCCTGAGAACGCCTTCCCTGCTGCGTTACAGGACCTCGTAGCGGCATACGACTACGTGCTCAACAAGGGATATAAATCGTCCAACATTGTCATCGCTGGAGACAGTGCTGGAGGAAACCATGGTCAGTGTCCTTCTTCCTCATTGCCACATTGTAATTGATGAACCCCGAATAGCAATCGTATTACCACACCTCATCTTGCAGGCTGGCCGGCCATCACCCCACGGGGTCCTTGCCATTGCGCCATCTTCCATGCAGGTGTACGATCGTCTGAGCGAGCAGGCAGAGACAAACGCCAGCGGCTTTGACACTCTCAATGTTTTCGTGTGCAAGATGACAACATCCATGTATGTCGGTAACTCAGGGGTGTTGCCGGAAGATCCGCTTGTATCTGGCACCTTTCTTCCCTTCACAGCGTCTTGGCCCAAGACCCTAATCATGGTTGGTACTGGAGACATGCTGGTTGACGCGTCCCACGAGTTGAAGAAGCGCCTTGCAGCTGCAGGTGCGCCGGTTGAGCTTGTGGAGTATGACGGACGTCCCCATGGATGGTGGTGCTTCCCGAAAATCTTTGGAGAGGACATCCGAGACGCTGTACAGAGGGTCTCCCAATTTGTTCTGGGGCCCTGATCACTGCGAATTGGCCATTATACATAGCGGCCGCACAGAAAAAACCATTGTACCAGTAGTTTTGACGTCGAGAACCAATCATGATACTGACGAGGGACGGTGCGAGTTGAGTGTGGAGCCCTATCGCAAGTTCTGCCCACAATCCATGCAATACTGTCGCGGGATGATATTTGAGGGCAAAAATGGTGTTTCGGCTTTAGCTGTGGATCGGACAAGGAACGGTGAATGCAAATATTTGAGTTTTTTTTTTTTGCATGTACGTGAGTCTCAGGCTTTTGGGTGTGCATGTGAACGGCGATTGGGCAGGTCGGATCGAATAGATTACAGTTCTTCACTGTATTGCCTGATGGTGGCGATTCCTCATTGATCATCTGGCTACCAAGGTGTAAGTAGCATATGTTACTAATGAGCGAGGAATCGGATCCTTGAATCCCCCAAAACGGCCAATCTCCAACCGTGCTCAAGCGCTCACCAGCATCAACGCAACCACTATCATGCCACTCACCGACGAACAGAGGACCGCGATGCCACAAGTGCGTGCTGTGTTCAGCAGCATTTTGATACCACCGTCGCTCGGCATAAGTGCAGAGTCCCTAGATGAGCGTGCTCGACTCCCAGATCCGGGGACCATCCCAACAGATGTCACAGTCAAGGTAGAGATCGCTCCTCCCTCCCCGAATCTACACTCCCTCCTCAACAACAGGGTGCTCAAGACGCCCGAGCCCGTCCCTGTCTTCTTCTATGCCCTCCACAGTGACAAGACGAACTCGAATGTCAAGGACACTCGCGTCATTTTCCTCATGCATAGCGGTGGGAATCTCACTGGTCATCCCACCCAAGAACCCTTCATCCAGTTTTACGCCCGGTTACTCCGTGCGGTTGCCTCGCGCTCGGGAGATGCCAGCAAGTGTGTGCTCGTTGCACCTTGCTATCGCCTTGCCACAATGCCTCAGAATACCTTCCCTGCAGCGCTGCAAGACGTTGTGGCCGCCTATGACTACGTTCTCGGCAAGGGATACAAACCGTCCAATATTGACATCGCAGGGGACAGCGCTGGGGGTAACCATGGTCCGTGCATTTCTACTCCTCAAAGACGTCAACACACAATTGACAACGCCCCACAGCGATCGTGTTGACACACCTTATCTTGCAGTCCGGCGGGACATCACCCCACGGAGTCATCGCCATCGCACCTGCTGCCATCCAGGAATACGACCACCTCAGCGAGCAGGCCAAGGCAAATGCCAGCGGCTTTGACATTCTCACCGTTCCCATTTGCGAGACGATGTCAAGTTCGTACGTTGGTGACTCCGGTGTCGTGCGGACAGATCCACTCGTATCAGGAGCTTATCTCCCCTTCACGGAGTCTTGGCCAAAGACACTGATCATGGTCGGCAGCGGAGACATGCTGGTGGACGCGTCTCGCGAGCTGAAGGAGCGCCTTGCAGCTGTAAAGGCACCAGTTGAACTCATCGAATACGACGAACTTCCACATGCATGGTGGGTGATGCCAGATCTATTTGTAGGGGATATCCAAGATGCGGCACAGAGAGTTGCTCAATTTGTCCTCGAATCCCAACCATCACGACTTTAGAAAATACGTCCGAGAAAGGTCTGGTTCAATTGCTGTACATAATGGCTGCGCGAGAGAAAAAAACCGTTGTATCAGTTATTCTGATGTCGAGAACCATCTCCCCACAATCATGGACACGTGCTGTGCAGATGAACAAAGTTAGCATGAGTGACGCCATGGCGTTAATTTTCGTAGACCACCACTCGCACGTTCGTCTCAGGAGCAGGGATATTGAGCGGCAGGAGACGCAAGCCTCAGTTTCGTATGTGACGAAGATGAATGGCTTTCGAATCTCTTACTAGAATATGAGCTGTATTCAAGCCCATCAGCAAAAGTGACCACACTTACCAGTATAGCCAAATATCTATGGTGCCTGTTTGCTTTCATGTTGAAGCTTGACAGGCAGTCCACTGGCAAGAACAGCTAAGTATGCGCCACTCCAATTTTTCAGTTGCACTTGGTCGTATCCTTTTGAACCATTACATACCACGCATGCGAGTCACTAATACCACTCTGGCTCCCGGACAAGAAAATGAACGTGAATGAGGAATTTAGCGCTACTAATAATAAAGACTCTTTCGTGCGAACGGCGATTCCGATATGTTCTGCCTTGATATCGCGTGATCTTCGCAGTCGGACCGTGGAATAGGAAACTAGTAGGTTTGAAAAGTTCAATGCCAGTTTACTCACATCTTTAATAAGAAGTGCTTGCCCCTGACACCGTTCCTTCCTTACCACGGTGTGGCGAATGTTATCAAAGAGCGATCAATCGAATTTCTGGATGGGCCATATTTAAGACACAATCTTCAACCGAGCTCGCCAGCAACGCAACCACTATCATGCCACTCACCGACGAACAGAAGAATGCGATGCCGCAAGTGCGTGCTGGGTTCAGCACCTTTTTACAACCACCGTCACTTGGCACAAGGGTGGAGTCCCTAGACGAGCGTGCTCGACGCCCAGGTTCAGGGACCGTCCCAGCAGATGTCACTCTCAAAGTGGAGATCGCTCCTCCGTCCCCAAACCCACACCCCCTCCTCAACAATAGGGCGCTCAAGACACCCGAGCCCGTCCCCATCTTCTTCTATGCCCTCCAGAGCGACAAGTCAGACTCGGATGTCAAGGACACCCGCGTCATTTTCCTCATACATTGCGGCGGGAACATCGTTGGTCATCCCAGCGAAGAATCCTTTATCCAGTTTTATGCCCAGTTGCTCCGTGCGGCTGCCTCGCGCTCGGGGGACGCCAACAAGTGTGTGCTCATTGCACCTTGCTATCGCCTTGCCACGGCCCCTCAGAATGCCTTTCCCGCAGCACTGCAGGACATTGTGGCCGCCTATGACTATGTGCTCGGCAAGGGATACAAATCATCCAACATTGTTATCGCAGGGGACAGCGCTGGGGGTAATCATGGTCAGTGCATCGCTCCTCGAAGACGTCAACACACAATTGACAACGCCCCACAGCGATCGTGTTGACACACCTTATCTTGCAGTCCGGCGGGGCATCACCCCACGGAGTTATCGCCATCGCACCCGCTGCCATCCAGGAATACGACCACCTCAGCGAGCAGGCCAAGGCAAATGCCAGCGGTTTTGACATTCTCACTATTCCCATTTGCGAGACGATGTCGAGTTCGTACGTCGGCGACTCCGGTGTCACGCGGACAGATCCGCTCGTATCAGGGGTTTACCTCCCCTTCACGGAGTCTTGGCCCAAGACACTGATCATGGTCAGCGGCGGAGACATGCTGGTGGACGCGTCCCACGAGTTGAAGAAGCGCCTTGCAGCTGTAAACGCGCCAGTTGAACTCGTTGAATACGACGAGCTTCCGCATGCATGGTGGATTATGCCGGACCTGTTTCTAGGGGATATGCAAGATGCGGCGAAGAGAGTCGCTCAGTTCGTCCTCGAATGAGCCGAATTTCAGTCAACGAATTTAGCAATACATTCGAGGTCGTCTTGAACGCTGTATATAGTCTTGATACAGTCATCTGCACCAGAAAAACCGTTGTACTAGTAAATATTGATGTCGATTGCCACCTATCGTGGCGCTCCCTTGGAGGAATAGGTTCGGAACGAAACGACTTTTGGAGCCGCGACTCGGACGCGACCGTGCCACGGTGTTTGGCGCAAGACGAGTGACAAAACCAAGACAACCCCCAATAATATACTGACAGCGGTCGCACCTCATACGAATCCGTTGGACAAGACGATTCCACCAGAATGAGCGTTCCGACCTGTATTGCAACCCCAGGTCGTGCCTCCGCCATCTCCCCAGTCCAACGGATCCGTGCATTCGCCTACACCCCGGATTCGATTCCTGCTCGAAACACCTCTCAATATCTTGATCAGGCGGTGGATGACCAAGAGAGCGTCGAGGATGACGTTTTGCCGACTCAGTTTCAGCCCCGGGCTGTCGGTGGTGCTGTTCATCCGGGTCTCGATACAGTGCCGGGGGAGGGCTCGGACGCGTACTACCTTTTTGATCCTGCGTTGACGGTTCCGGCGAAGCGCAAGCGGCGAAGCAGAAGTACAGGCGTTTCATCGTCAGTCAGTAATGCAGACTCGGACGGTCTCCTCGCGACCAGTCGGTCATCTTCTCAGCAGTGCACCGGGAAGACACAATTTGACACACGGGACACGCCCGCGATGGGAGCAAATGTTCGCAAACCGTGCCCTAGTCTTTCCAATTCGCCTTCCCGTCCTCGATCTCGTCGTTTAATATTAGACGCGGTAGAGATCGTCAGCAAAAGGCGGTCACAACTCGGTCGCCGAAGGACAGTCCGCGCCAGTTCCATCGAAAGCGCTCACGAGTCTGCGCGCTCACATTACCCATCTCCACCTGTCAGCCGTGCATGCAAGGATACCACCGTAGACCACAGCACCACTCCTGTCGTACACCCAATTACGGAGCACGCCAGTCCTAGTCAATCAACGACAATCTTGAAGGTGTCCAAGTATTTCACGCGTATCTCCACCTCTCCGACGCGACCCAGACTGGACAATGTCCCAGTTTTAACGCCACCTAGTTCTCCCATTTCGATTATCCCCGCATACATCGAGTCTTCCGATTTTGAATACCCTCCGCCGACTGTTCTGTTTGGCGAACCAGTGGAGGTCGCAAGCGATCCAGCTCCTGTCTCGTCATGGGAGAACAGCTCTGGACTCTTTGACGATCTCATGATCATGCTGAGACGACTAAAACCAATACTGATCCAAGGTGTGTGCGCCTAACCTATTGCTTGGTCGCTGATAAACCAACTTCCCCCTCTCGCGCTTCGGATAAACAGAATCCGTGAGAGATGATCCATGGAAAGTGCTCATCGCTGTCCGACTGCTTAATGTGACCACTGGAAAAGCGGCCATCCCTGTCTTTTGTAAAATTATATCACGATGGCCGACCCCGCAGGATCTCGTCCACGGTGCGTTACATACTTGCGTTTGCTCGATGTTAGTCTAGGACAGTCTCTGATACCAAGATTCAAGCCTCGCAAGACGAACTGGTCGAGTTGCTGAGACCCCTCGGGCTTTACAACAAACGCGCACGGTGGCTCAAGGACGTGTCCCAGCGCGTCCTTCAGGATCGACAGGATCCGGAGTCGTCTGTTACGCCTTGGGATTTTCTCTTGTCCGAAGCAGGCATGGTGCCCGGTCCATGTCACTTGCGCTATCCGGGCGTAGGTCCGTATGCGCTCGACTCACTCCGCATTTTCTGTGCCCGTGATAAGGACGCGTGGATGCGCGTGATGCCACGAGACAAGGAGCTGATCCGGTACTTGGTGCGTTTTCTCCCAGACACACTCTTGTTACCGTGCTGACTGTTATGAATGGACGACGGTGACAGCGATGGCGATGGGCTGTCGAAAAAGGCAAGGTATGGTACCCGGAAGGGATTGGTGTGATTGGGGACGTGGGCGTGCCGTACTTGACCACGTTGGTGGATGAGCTGGCAACGCATTACGATGAAGCCATTGGTGGGGAGGGGTATATGTATCATTTTTGCAATGATCTATGTGACATACTGAATGGTAATACGGCAGAGTGAGGTATCAACCACCTTAAGTATTATAGCGCTTGATTAGAGGTTCAAAATCTTGCCTTGGGCTCGCAGACAGCTCATGGATTCAAACGGTCAAGTACATACAGCAAAATGGCTACTATTCAAGTCGCGGCATCAAGCCTCAGGATTGGGATTCGAGAACGAACCGGGCGACTCTCCCTGTCGCATCCTGTACGTCCTCTGGAAAGATGTTCGGCAAAACCCACCATGCATGCGGACGTTCTTCATATTCTACAAGTTCAACTGGCGCCCCTACAGCCGCAATCCGCCTTGCCAGCTCGCGGGACGCCTCGATCAGCACGTCCGCAGTGCCGACCAAGATCAACGTCCTCGGCCACGATGCAGTAAACGTGAGCAACGCCCCAGACACGAGCGGATCAGTGGGTACAACCCCCGAGTCGCCAATGTACGCCTGGAACATCGCCTTGCCCATGGCCGCGTTGACGATATCTGCCCGCATCTTGGCGTCCTCGCGCATCTCGTCCGTCCGCATGGCCGGGGGTGCAATGGCGACGACCCCCCGGGGTGAGGGCCGACTGGAGTGCAAGATAAGGTGCGTCAACACCACAGCTGTAGCACATTGTCAACGCCTGTGCTGAATGTGGAAAGTGCACGCGCGTGCACTTACCGTGGTTCCCGCCCGCGCTATCCCCTGCGATGACGATGTTGGACGCATCGTATCCCTTGCCGAGGACGTAGTCGTATGCAGCCACGAGGTCCTGTAACGCAGCAGGAAAGGCGTTCTCCGGGACCGTCGCGAGACGGTAGCTCGGTGCAACAACCACACACTTGGACTTGGCGGCGGGGGTGCCATCCCCTGCGTGTGAGTGCGATGCGACGGATCGCAGGAGTTGGGCAAATAGGTTCATAAACGGAGCATGTGTGGGGTGGCCGGTGAGGTTGCCCCCGCCGTGAATGAAGAAGATAACGTGTGTGTCCTGGTCTGTGAGGTCTGACTCGGACCGAGCCTGGTCCTCACAGTCGCTTCGAAGGGTATAGAAATAGAGGGGGACGGGCTCGGGCGTCTTGAGCGTACTGGTGTCGAGGAGGGGGTGTGGATGGGGAGAGGGGGGAGATATCTCCACGCGCACCGTCACATCAGCCGGGAGACTCCCTGGTGCTGGCTGCCGAGCACGCTCCTCCAGAGAATCGGCACTACCAAGTGGGAATGTCATGTTAGCTAGCCAGGCGCGCAGTCCTGGCAGTGCGTTCCGCTGTTCATCAGTCAGTGGTTTGGTGGTCATGTGGAAGTTCGAGGTCCGTCTCTGGAGACCATGGATTCCATTTATGGGGGGGGGGGGGAAACACTGGGATAAATCCCTTAGCCCCTTTCAGAGGTTCGGACACCACCGGTTAGAGAGTGTGTGGTGTTCAGGGACACAAAGAACTGCTGGGCAAACATAGCGTTTCAGCCTCCCGGATCGTGTCTCCAGGATACATGACATAGCCAGGGCAAGTTTGAGGATAGGCATCGTATCAACTGGTATGCAGGGCATGTAGCCTGGGATAGAAAAGAGAGAACGGGAATAATCTCTAGATAGGGGACCAGTTCCGAGTCATCTATTGGGCTAAATCGGATCACTGTCTACGGCTTCAGTAATCCCAAGAGCCGGTGTATCGTGGTTGACTTACTGTTAGTAAACGGCTATGAACAGTATCGGATTCGAAACGCCTGCTTGTGCGGAGGAACACGCCGGTCCACTGGCACTTGGATCGCAGCCTTACGAAAACCCATCAGATCTGTCATGTCGGCCATACGTTTAGCAATAACCCCAACCTAAAACACGAAATCAAACAGATTTGGTCGAGAAAACTAGTGAACGGATTAACCGTAGAAAGACGAGCGATTCACTTCCGAACAAACAACAGTCTGTTCGGAACTGCTTTGAGGGTAACAAGAAGTGCAGTATGATAGTGCAGACGGCTTGAGCGTATCCTGGGATCCTTGACATCCCCATCAAGGGGAACCCTCGGACCGGCCGGAAAGAATGATGTAGCTCGAACCATGCTCGCAGAATCTACGACCATTCAAGTTCATCGAGTGCGTAGAAAATGACGTGCGGCGCGTGATACGAACGGACAAGAGTAAGACACTTGACGGTCGCGCGCTGTGGACTTGTGCATGGCTTCAAGTTCTTCAAGTTTGTCAGCACCTCTGCACCATAACGGTTGTGTTCGTTATCTCGTAGTCCCAACAGCTCAAAGAATAAGCTGACTGTCAAGAACGTCGGCTGACCTTGCAAAGACGGTGGCCGACGGACAACGAAAGACAACGGTGAGGAAGAAAAGGTACATCACTCATCGATCATCCCTACTCTCTTTAAATTTCCCGTTACACGCGCCCAGTCTTGGCGGCCCCATTGTCACTGCGCGCCGTGGTGTGTGCTTGTCCATACCGCCTTTGTGTTCCCGCCCAACGTATGCTCGTCCGCCTCCCCACTGTCCCATCATCATTGTCACCTCCCTACAGTCACCATTCAAGTTTTGACGTGAGGATACGATGACACGACAACGTGGCGATGTTGTGTTGTCGCATCATCACGTCTCCATGTTCTCCATTCTCCCACCTTTTGGGTTCCTCACTGCCGTCGGTTCTGGGCTGCTGGAGCCTAGTGTAAACAACATCTGGGCGGTCGACCAACACGACAAATATTGGCAATGTTTTGGATTACGCCTGCATACCTGCATCGAGCCGTTCTCAGGACGAATCCTGTGGCTGAAGGTTTGGCACTCTAACTGATGTTGACGACGCGTTTCACGTCTTCACATCGTCCTCCTGCCTTCCCTGCCACCCTCGTGTCACCCCTTCCTTTGTGCTGCCTCTTCACCTGTGCACGCATCGAGGCTTGCGCCGTGTCATTCATCCGCCCGCCTTCCCATCATATCAATACGTCAACGCATTACGATAATGCCATTGGTGGGGAATGGCATATGTATCATTTTTGTCACGATCTATGTGACATGCTGAATGGTAATACGGCAGAGTAAGGTATCAACCACAAGTATTATAGCGCTTAATCAGGCGTTGTTTCAGAACCTTGCCTTGGGCTTGCAGACAACTCATGGATTCACACGGTCAAGTACATGCAGTAATTACTACTCAAGTCGCCATCGAGCCTCAGGACTGGGATTCGAGAACGAACCGGGCGACTCTCTCTGTCGCATCTTGTACGTCCTCCGGAAAGATGTTCGGCAAAACCCACCACGCATGCGGACGTTCTTCATATTCTACAAGTTCAACTGGCGCCCCTACAGCCGCAATCCGCCTTGCCAGCTCGCGGGACGCCTCGATCAACACGTCCGCAGTGCCGACCAAGATCAACGTCCTCGGCCACGATGGAGTGAATGCGAGCAACGCCCCAGACACGAGCGGATCGGTGGGTGCAACCCCCGAGTCGCCAATGTACGCCTGGAGCATCGCCTTGCCCATGGCCACGTTGACGATATCCGCCCGCATCTTGGCGTCCTCGCGTATCTCGCCTGTCCGCATGGCCGGGGGTGTGATGGCGACGACCCCCCGGGGTGAGGGCCGACTGGAGTGCAAGATAAGGTGCGTCAACACCACAGCTGTAGCACATTGTCAACGCCTGTGCTGAATGTGGAAAGTGCACGCGCGTGCACTTACCATGGTTCCCGCCCATGCCGTCCCCTGCGATGACGATGTTGGACGCATCGTATCCCTTGCCGAGGACGTAGTCATATGCAGCCACGAGGTCCTGTAATGCAGCAGGAAAGGCGTTCTCCGGGACCGTCGCGAGACGATAGCTCGGTGCGACGACCACACACTTGGACTGGGAGGCGGGAGTGCCATCCACTGCGTGTGAGTGTGACGCGACGGATCGCAGGAGTTGGGCAAATAGGTTCATAAACGAAGCATGTGTGGGGTGGCCGGTGAGGTTGCCCCCGCCGTGAATGAAGAAGATAACGCGTGTATCCTGGTCTGTGAGATCTGACTCGGACCGAGCCTGGTCCTCATAGTCGCTTCGAAGGGTATAGAAATAGATTGGGACGGGCTCGGGCGTCTTGAGCGTACTGGTGTCGAGGAGGGGGTGTGGATGGGGAGAGGGAGGAGATATCTCCACGCGCACCGTCACATCAGCTGGGAGACTCCCTGGTGCTGGCTGCCGAGCACGCTCCTCCAGAGACTCGGCACTACCAAGTGGGAATGTCATGTTAGCTAGCCAAGCGCGCAGTCCTGGCAGTGCGTTCCGCTGTTCATCAGTCAGTGGTTTGGTGGTCATGTGGAAGTTCGAGGTCCGTCTCTGGAGACCATGGATTCCATTTATGGGGGGGAAAAACGCTGTGTGATAAATCCCTTTCAGAGGTTCGTACACCACCGGTAAGAGAGTGTGGTATAAAGAACTGCCTACGGCTTCAGTAATCCCAAGAGCCGATGTATCGTAGTTGCGCCGTGTCATTCATCCGCCCTTCCCATCATATCAATACATCAACACAATGATCTGATGACTCGACCATGCCGTCACATCATTGTCGTGGCACTGGTGGAAAAAGGCTCCATCTTCAGGAATCTGCGAATACGACGCGTTGATTCGTCATGTTGTTACTACGAGTACTTCATCCACAATAGACTACGGTTTGATTTGGCTGACACTTTTGTATGCTAACTGATCCAGGTGCCAATCGCACAGGTGTCCTCTTTCCCGACCACTAGTGATCCATCTCTTATCAATTATTTAAATTATTACCCTACTGACATAATCTGATTGACGCCTCCCGCGAGAAGAAAAAGCGTCAGTGTCCAATCGAATTCGTCGGATTTGACGAGGTATGCAACTTCAGACGGTTCCAAGCATAACTTTTCTCAAGGAAAAAATTATTTCAGAATATCCGATACAATGAGTTCCTAGCCAAGTGATATCTATCTAGGAAACGGTACGAGCTACATACTTCGCAAGTGATAGCAGTTGGACCGTCAAATGATTTTCCACCTACCACACGGCGCATGAATGTAAAGATAAATATCAGGTCCAAAAGTTCAACCGACAGATACATGATCACGAGAAAGATGCCACAAATCGTCAACGAGAGCAAACCCACGCAACTCCGCGACCGACCTCAGAAGATGAAAAAAAAGATAAGCGAGTTAACAAGTAAAAGAAAGTCAGCATAAGTGCCATGGTATCCAAGAGGTATTGCAGGGTCGTAATGAGAAATGTGCCCTATGTTAACGAGAGGATAAGTAGTGTCATGACCTGGATACTCCCTATGGTCAAAGCAATGCAAAGTGAAAGACCCCGGGAAAGGAGCGGACACACCCATTAAGCTATGGGTTAAACTATTACTGATGCAAGGAAGATGTTTGCAGGATGTGAGTAAATGGGGCTACAAATCGTCTCGGCGTTTACTTCCACGCCAATCGTCCGTCAGTGCGTGAGGAATGTCGCAGGATCATGAGTAGGCCTTCTCAGAGTACTTGTGTTCCAGTGACATGTGGTTGTCCACCTCATACGAGTCACGCGCAGCAGGGGTAATATCCACTACGTGCTGATCGGTCATAGGTGTCACCGGTCTCGAAGCAACCATACCCCCGGTTGACGTCGTGGCTGTGATAGATGACACTATTTGTTGGTTATGTGGGTAATACGACCGACGTTGCATCTTCTTGAAGTCGTAAGACGTGAATCTAAAGATACCGATAGTGAGACGCGGACACAGGGTCAAAGTGAATGAATCTCGTACTGTTCTTCCATTTGCCGCATTTCTGCACTGAGCGAGTTAACGTCACGTTGCTTCCGTTGCTTGGCTTTGAGTGGATTGTCTTCCAATAAGAGCTCTTCAAGCTCATGTGACGCATCAAAGTTGGCCTTTTTAGACTGCGGGTGTAGCAAGAAGTAAATAGTCAAGCCTGAAAATAGATGTTCAAAACGGAAGAGTACGCACATCAGGCGTAAATGGAGGGGGTAGCTCTTTGCTTTCGAGTGCTTGCCAATCGATGCTTTGGAACCAGACATGGCCTTTCAGTTCATCAAAGCCTTCGCCTAATTTGCATGCTAGCCGTTTGGCCGGATCTCTCTCGAGGAACTGGAGTGGGTCGCGGGTGAGCTAGTGTGGGAAAAGGAGAAACGGCACTTACGCCCTTGATAACTTGCAACCCTGGTCGGCTGCACCGTTTCTCGGCGTCCTCGGGAAATCTCAAGCTATCCTTTGATATAGCGTGGGTTAAATCACTGTTGGTCTTGCCTCTGAATGGGCGGCGACCAAAAAGGAGTTCGTAAGCGCAGACACCAAGGGACCACCAGTCGATAGTGTAGGTGTAGCCACGCTTCGTGAGAATCTCTGGAGCCATGTAGGCCATGCTTCCTGCTACGCCGGTAAGCAAACGACGCTCGGAATAGTGGACGGCAATGTTGAAATCAGTGAGGTGGGCATGGCCACACTCGTCAAGGAGGATGTTGTCGGGTTTGAGATCTCTGGAAGAGAGTATAAGTGACGAAGAAGAGCAAGGAAGAAGCGACGGACCGATGCATGATGTGATTCTCATGGAGAAAGGCAAGAGCGGAGGATATTTCAGCGACATAGAATTTGACGGTGTCTTCTGGTAGAGTTCCTAGACGGTCGAGGTGGACTAAGAAGTGAAGGTGAGAAAGGAGGGTGCGAGGGGAGGAGAAGACGGACAGCGTAAATCACCGCCGAGCATGAGATCAAGGACGAAGAAACAGTTCTCATCGTCCTGGAAAGCATATCGAAGGTTGACTACAAAGGGATGATCGATCTGTTGATGGAGATAAGTAAAAGAGGGTCGTAGAGCGGGATATAACGGACTTCTTCGAGGAGACGCCGCTCCTGGATGATATTGGCAACGGCTTTCATCTTGACACACTTTGCCTTGTTGATGTACTTGAGAGCGTAGAGCTCACGAGTCTGTTTATGCTGAACCATCCGGACCTGGCAAGACAGGGTAGCTGCGGGGAGAAATCGGGTAGGAAAAGAGTACCTTTCCGAATGCGCCTTTACCTACACATCGCAAGAGGACAAAGTGGAAGAGATTGACGTCCCCCTCGAAGTCGACTGGCTAGGAAATGGAATGGGACGGTGTGCACGAGAAGTAGTACATGCAGAACTCACTGTAGGGCGACAGCAGACAGCACCCATTACTGCAGCGAAATGACGAGAAAAAAAAACAAACAAGACAAAGGTCCCTTTCTCCGCAGATCACGTGCACGAGGGCTGAATTCGTGTCACATTAGCGTGACTGTTGTGACACTTGCTATTTGCCATGTCACTTAGCCGTCCGCTGGTAGTGTTTGGACCTTCTGGCGTCGGGAAGGGCACCCTCCTCGCCCGTCTCTTTGACGATCTCCCAGACAAGTTTGCTTTCAGCGTCTCTCGTATGCATTTCATACAAGTCCGATTTGTTCTGACTAATGGCGATCAGACACCACCAGACAACCCCGCCCTGGAGAGACCGATGGCAAACAGTACCACTTTGTCTCTAGAGACAAGTTCGACGCCCTTCTCGAAGACAAGGCCTTCATAGAGCATGCCCAGTTTTCGTCAAACTATTATGGTACCTCGAGGCAAGCCATCCACGCCGTCCGCGAATCAGGAAGGCGGTGTATCCTTGATATCGACTCTCAGGTACGCGTCAGCAACTCATGTTACACGCCAACTCATTCTCCGCTTCAGGGTGTCAAGCAGGTCAAGAAGACCGATCTGAACCCCGTATACCTCTTCATCGCCCCACCCAACATGACCACACTCCGTCGCCGCCTGCGCGGCCGTGGCACCGATAGCGAAGATGCGGTCCAGAGACGTCTTGCCACGTCACTCGCCGAGATAGAGTATGCACGTCAGTCCGGAACGTGCGACCACGTCATCGTCAACGATGACCTAGACAAAGCCTACGCATCCTTCAAAAAACTCGCTCTCGGAGAGCACATTGAAAGCGATGTCATACCTCTATTGGACGATTGATTAGATCATGTATCAATGATATTGTGAAATCAAATTGTTATAAATTGTAGGGACATATCTGATTGACAAGACACTCAGACCCTGAATCGCAGATACGCCATCAATAACGCCGAGCAACCCGTCACTAGAGTCTCCGAGTCAGCATTTCCCAGCGATCCACATCAAGACACGTACCGAACCCGACCAGGTATTGCAATGTCGTCGCCTGAAAGAGTAATCGTCACCGACCGCACTCGCACGATACAAGGCTCCTACCTTGGATGCCTGAATCCCGGTCCGCAGGTGCGCAATCTCCTGCTCAATCCTGGTATCCACTTCCTTGATCTTGAGCTCCTGTCCACTGCTCTCTTCCCTCATTCGTCCCTTCTCGAGGTTCAAATCCAACCGTACGCCCGCCTGTGTCCGCGTGATTTCCTCCCGAAGCCGCTGCTTCAGCTTCTCCATGTCCGCCTGCAATCGATCGTTCTCTGCCTTTATCATCGCCAAATCATTCTTCTCCATCAACTGTAGCTCCGATTTAAGCTGTGCAAAGTCGACTTGCTGCGTGTATTGGTGCTAACGGCACGGTTCTCGGTCAATTCGAACACGTCAAGGTTTCCGACGAACCTAGGGTAGTAATACGAACCTTTTCTTGGTCGGCCCTGGTCACCATGTTGCTCGTCATGTTCCGTATACTCTCGTCGATGACCTCTGCCATGGCGGTCATGATCCCTTCGGCCTGTTGTCGGTTCAGGCCTTCCCGTTCCAGGCGCTGTACAAAGTGATGTGTGTCGAAATGAAAGTCATGGCGCGCAGCAGTCGTTCGGAACCCCCGCGTCGATGGTAACGAACCGGTCCATGGGCGTAGCGGTCTTGCTGTTTGTGAAAGCGAGCGTGTTAGTCGGGTGCAGAGTGTAGAAGACATCATGAGGTGCGTGGGAGTCGCGCAGTTCACCAAATCGAGTCGATCTTGGTCAAGTGCAAGACTCCAAGCTTGGACCACCAGTGTTCCAGTCAGTTGGGCGCCATCGTTGCAGAATTCCCCAACCGTGATTCGAATTTTATTCTTACATACATCCAGACACATTACGCCCACATTCGGTGGATAACACTGGCAGGTTTTGTTACTTCTATCCCATTAAGAGCAAGTGAATCATGACACTCGATGAACTCAGTTTCCTTTCACAGATGGTTTCTATAGTGCTAATCCGCGTTAGTGGGAAGCATTTACCCCCTTGCAAGCGGAGAATTTGATCTATTAGGAGGATTCGCACAAATACCACTCAACGGAACATCCAGAAAATCCAGAACGGCTGCGTTCAGAGACCCATTCCTAGCACGTGGGTTGTGCTACCACATCGTCTGATTTCACGACGTCCGCTCCACCAATGGGTCCAAGAGAGGATTCTCAGGGAGGTCATCCAGTAGGCCAGCTAGTTTGCGTGTCGCCATCATATCCTCGAGGATCGCATGCCAAGCCAATGGTGGTATGTTCGACGAGAAATGCCACTTCATGATTGCCATGTATCGGTTCTATCACCGACGGATGCACCTGGAAAACGTTTCATTGAAATGCACGATTGGTGTTCAGGAAGTCTCGACAAAGATGACATGTATGTACCTTGAACGATTATTTGTCTAAGCGACGGAAACAGACAACTTGGCACTGGTGGAGAATCTTCAGAATCAGAATTGCAACTCAAGTGCGAACGTTTCTTCTCCCCAAGATCCCCTGGAAACAGCGCTCAATCTTCCTGTGAAGAGGTGCATGCTTGGGGGCCCATCTTGAGAGTCAAGATCCGAGGCACCTACCCAATACATCTTCCCTCGGGATGTACTCGGGTCGCAAGCCCGGACGACCGAATGGAAATCCATCTGATAAAGCGAGGGGAACGGCAGAGTATAAAGACGCCCAACGATGGAGATAGACGACCAACCACATCCGTTCACATGCGCTTCATTCGTCCACTCGTCCTTTTTGTCTGTGCGGGCTACACGCTCGCGACCAAATGTGCTGCATGCGCATACACAATCGAGACCGTGCCTCTCCAGAACAAGTGTTATCGCAAGGACGCAGAGGCAAACGGCCAACCTGAGACGATCTGCACGTATGTTCCTCCGGGACAACGTATGGGCCTAACTAGGTTTTGACGAATGGATTGGCAGGTATGAAGAAACGAATCTCATTCCCGGCGGCGTTTCCTGCACCTACGACGTATGTCGGTTGAGATATGCGAGCACTGGTCTGTACTGATTGGTTCGCCATGGCAGGCATCGGGACACATTAAACGGGGGGATTCATACGGAGCATGCACGGAGAGGGTTCCAGTGGACAGTACTGACTGTCCGCCGTGTCTGGTTTGAGGGTAGAATATTGTTGTACGAGTATCGTGCGAAACTTGAGAATCATTGAGCTTGTCTGTTTCTTGAACATTACTGCGATGACCTCCAACGTCGCTCACACCCAAAACTCGAACCCATGGGGTAGTTCAAGTACCTCGACACATCCTAGTCTCGGCTCATCACTGACCGACACGTTCGGCCAGTCAAGAACCCACTACCAACCAGGATACATGATGGTCATTCACTCTACCAACCACCGCTTCTCTTTCTCACCTTCTTTCTCTACAGTCTGCACAACAACACAATGTACACGCGCCCCAAAACGCACAGTATACCGACGAGATACCCACCGTGCAAACCAAAGCAAAAATGAACCTCGCCCTCTCTCGCGGTGGTGCCTCCCACTTTGGCGCCGACTCCATGTTTGAGAGCCCTTCAACGTTGGTCCACTATTCTTCCTGCGTAGACCCTCGTTAATTTCTTGTTACATTCACACAGACAACGGCAGGCGTTTGCAGATACGGATGCACCCCCTACGACGTCCCTTAATGACGTGTTTCGCGAGTCGTCTTTTGGCGCATCTGAAAGAGTGCCACAAAGAGTATGTCGTGCATGCTATTCAAAGCCCGAAACTAAGCTCTGCTTTTAACCAGGCCTTTTCTCTAGATGGCCCTTCCTTCACGTCATCCACACGTCAACCTCGCCCCGATGCCGCACCCTCCACAACCCCCATAAGCTATGTGATCGTGTTCGGGTACCCCCCTGACAAGTACTCCATGACCGCTGAATACCTGAAATCCCTCGGCGCGGCCACGGAACCCGAGCCCAACACCGAGATCGTCAACTGCTTCCGAATCGGGTTCAGAGAGCCTGGAGAGGCGGCGCGTGTCGTCCGAAGGAACGGCGAGATCTTGAATGGGACCTGGATGATTGGCGTCAAGTGGGCTGTATGTTTTCTCGTCAACTTTTCTTCTTCTTTAGGTATGCTGATCACGGTGTCTGGTTTGTAGGACTCGGCGATGACAGATCTCGGGTCGTCATTGCGTGCATCCGCAACGTCGACGACACCTCCTCAAGGATTTTCACAGCCGTCCGCGATGGCTGTCGATAGCTCATCCCCTTCGGCCGTGGTGGGCACGCCAATCAAGCTTGCACCATCTGTCGCTGCTTTCCGCAAGGGACACGCGCCGGCCGCGGCCTCCCCTGCGCAAAAGATAACCGCTTCAACTATACCGTCCCAGGAACCAAGTGCAAATAAAGGCGTGCTCGGACAAGTCACCGACTTATTCTTTGGGTGGTAGTTCTTCGGGGATGATTAGCTACTGTGTGTGGTCGATGTTGTAATTCAATAACGCGATTAACTTGCAAGTTCGTTAGGTTGTCATTTGATAATTCTCGAGGTCTGCAGACGAGGATATCACGAAGTGTCTGCGGGGTCAACCTATGGCTACAGATTCAGAATGTCACACTGCATCATCTCCTGGGCGATATATTCATGAAGCCACTGTGACCAATGCTCCCATATCACGACTGGGGATGCGGTGAAACGCAGAAGCCCCGGCGGGATACCGCGCTTTTGAGAATTCCGATGTAGTCCATCTCGCCGAAAGAAGACATTCAATGGGCCAGTCTCACCTGGGGTGACCTCGCAGGAGTAGTTGTGTGCTACTAGTTTCTGATGGGCAAATGAAGAACTACTCACTCGGTAGTGGATATTCGACCTCAGGACAGATAAGATGAGGAGGTACGCGAAAAAGATTACCAATTTGAAAGCGAAGATCGTGTGATAGGCATGCTCTCCAACTCGTACTCGACCTCCACCCTCGCGCCCTCTGAAAGGCGGTCAGCGTGATTAGAAAAGCAAACAGAAAGGCGGGAAAGTACGCACTCCTCGGTTTGTCCGATTTCTTTCGAGGAGGTGCTTTTGTTGGTGCTTTTGCTTTCCGCTTGCCCAATACTACTTTCGGTTTTGAACGCGGGTGACCGCTCGTGGTCTCGTCATCTTCCTCATCCGAACCCTCACTATCCTCCCCAGACGATGTCTGCTCCTGTGGGACGGGTGAAGACGGGTCAACATGAATTCAGCATCAGAACTCACCACGATGTCCTCTAGGTCGCTCAAATCACTCAAACCGGCTTCGTCTCCGCTGATATCGCTGACAAATTCGCCTTCCAACTCCTCCTCCAACTCCTCGTCTTCATCCTCTCCATCCGTCTCATCGTCCACCAATCCCAGGCCCTCCTCCCGTTCCACTTCCTTCTCTTTCCCTCCCTTCTCTCTGTCCAATATAGCCTGCCATACACTCTCGTTCACATTCAGCGGTGCATCACCGTACGCCTTTGATTTCAGTCGTTCAATGAGCTCCTTCTCAATCGACTTTTCAAGATGTGCAGCGGAGAGGGCTTTTCGCTCGCGCGTGGCTTCTCTCCGGTCCAGTTTTTTCTTCACACCAATCAGCTTCGGTCTTGACACGTCCGACGATCAGCGTCACAGTCAAGGCACCAAGCGAAATTCAAACGCACTCTTGCCGCAGCTTTATACGTCTCATTTTGATGAGATATTGCGTGATCTTGGTCACCCGTTGCTTGCATTTGTGGATCGTGAAATTAGGCCAGTACATGAGCTCCTTGTCGATCTGGCGGTTGTCCCAACCGACGGGAAGTTAAAGGTGTGCTTCATAGAAAGCTCGACGCGGTGCTCACCTGCTCGAGCGCTTTCGAGTAGTTTTGTGAGAGCGGGATCTTCTCCCACATTTTTGCGGGCGTATGCGCGCGTTCGATCGTCTTGACGTAGAGATATAGTGCACCTAAGCGTAGGATTCAGAATCGACCACGACGCCGATCACCTGTATGAGAACGGGGAGACGGGACCACGAGTAGACGGCGTACCTTCATGTTCACGTACGGTCGCATAGCGTGAGTTGGCGAGCGGACATGACTGTCTGCTGCAGAATCCGGTCACGTTGTATTCGTTGCGACAAAAGTTTTGCGTTGCGGTTCTGACGGTGCGAAGGCGAAGTCAAGGGTGGGGTGGGGTATGTGATTTGAAAGCGCACGAACTTTACTTTGTAGGAGCAAAATTGGCTGTTTATCACGGACCATATCACGTCGTCGCTTTGCATCCTAGATATTACCAGCACAAGATGAGTCCGGTGTAAATTGACGATGTGATGATGTTTATTTGGTCATCTACGCTAATTATTATAAACGGGCACCTAATCACGGTTCTCCGCTGTAAGACTCGACTTTCATATCATTCAGACCCAGCTCTTCGTTTTGTTCCCAACTTCGTTCGTAGGTCTCGATTGTCATGTTTGGATCGGGATCTGGCGCATATATGTTCTGCACGTATGAATTCGCCAGAGGATCGTCGAGAATGACGGTGAACTCTCGCTCGACGTGCTTGATCTGGGACATCCTCAATGGAACCCTTTGACAATTCAAGAAAAGTCGCTCAACTGCATTCAGATCCTCCAAGAACTTTTGAAATTTTGCATGATCGTCGCCTCCAATCGCGCTCGAGTCACCCGTCAGAAGCAGCTTCTGGGATAGTTCCTCGTAAATCTGGTCCAAGATTCCTTCTAGGGTCGTAAATCGTCCACCTAATGTTCCATGCTGGAGGACGAGCTCTATCTCTGGTATTGTCAATCCACCGGTTTCACTCTAGAAAATGTTAGGATCGTCACCCTGTGCGAAGGAGACAAGTCACGTCTCTGCTGACCTTCAAGATATCTCGCCCCAGGTCTTCCTGGTCAACCACTTTCAAGGTAATCTTCTTTCCCTTAACTGAGATCGCCGATCCAGCCTTGACTTCATTATCTCTGTATCCACAATTGTCACAATTCGTCGACATGATCAACGTCTCCTGCAGCAGTGTTCCATGAATTTGTTTCGAACGGCAAAGCCGAAAACTACTCACCTTGAAGTAGGGAATAGATACGTTCTTCATTCGCGTCACTATTGCACGTCCACAGCGCGGGCAAATCCCCGGGAACTCAAAGACCTCGTCGTTCTTCCCGTCGAAACTTTCGCCTTCACCCTCGGCTGCCTTCTGACCCCCTGCATCTTCCTCCGATGGACCGTTCGTCTCTTTCTCTGCGGCAGCTAGTCCTAAACTCGCTGCTTGTTCAAGCGTCCTAGTGTATGTCCTCAGACTCCACTTGGGATCAGCCATGCTCCCGACAAACTCCAGAAAGGAATTCCCAGACGGATCGTCCAGCGTAACTGTAATCGTCCTCTTGACCGGATCTTCTTTGAGCTTTTCTACGACGGGTTTGTCGGATGCGACACCTTTCTCGTCCTCGTCATCTATCACCTCTTTGAGTCCATCGATGATTTCCTGGATCTTGGTGTGAACAGCTTCGTTTTGTATTCGTCTCAGAGGTTGGTCTGCGTCGAGGTCGGCCACGATATCACGCAACAAACCCTCGATGGTCGTTAGCTGCCCTCGCTCGTTTGGCGGGAGCGTCAGTTCGAACTCGGGAACAGAGATCTCACACGCTTGCGAGCGGACGAGTTGACGATCGAGATCCCCTCGGTGTAGTACCTTGAGCGTATACGTCACGCCAAGTTCTATCATTTGATGTCAGATCGTTTACGAGAAAAAAATGTACGCGGGGAGGCGATGGCATACCTCGAATCATACCCGCAGACTGTATCTCATTGTTCGTCGCACCACAATGTTCGCATCGGAAGCTCATCACGATGACTTCTCGAAAGTATGGAATAGAAGTGAGCATCATGCGGGTTGTTCCCTGCAATCCGCGCCCGGAGTCAGTGGGATGAAATATACGTGTCTCGTGTTGACGATCTCCAGGGACAACGGGAGCTCACCTGTTCCCCACATCGCATACAGAGCGATTCGATCTCTTGTAAAGGCCTGTCTTCTTGGACATCACCATCAGTGATAGTCTGTTCCTCCGGCAGATCATCTGCCTTCTTGGCTAGTTGTCCGATGGGAGGGAAGAACTGATCATTGGACATGGGGAAGAGAGATGGCTCCGAGTCACGGATATAAAACAGATGTCTGCACCTTACAAGGAGTCACTGGTAGTTTGATAAGATTCGAATGTTCCATTTTCATATAACCCCTGTCTACTAATTGCATCTCGTTCGCACAGAAACATTAAGACATCCAGTAATTTACTACAACAGCGAACCTATGGAAGATTAAAAAAAATCGAAACTGACTTGAACAGAGGAAACATCTACATGATAACCAAACCGCATATCAAGGAACGTGTCTAGCAACACGATCCCATTACGTTGTCTTGAGCTTTTGCTTTTGTTTGCGCTCTTCAATGTCTTTCCTCGTCATTCGGGTTCCCAGGAGGACATCCCAGTGAACAAAGAAGGGTTGTGAGAAATTGGATTTGATTCCGATAGCCTAAAATTGGGATCAACGCCCATGTGTCGTCGTCAAAACAACGTCGGAAAAGTGCACACACCTGATGATGAATGTCATGATAGTCTGCATTGTTTTCGCTGAACATCTGGAACGGGTCGAAGGGAAACCTATAACCGCAGTGATCGTCGACGGTTTTCATGGTACTGAACGCAAACAAGAAGATGGTTTGTCGGACGGAAAGGTTGGCAACAGTCTCTGCAACCACAGCGCCAACACTATCGAGCAGAAACCCCTCGAGAGGGTGATTGTATAGTGCACCAAATGCGTAGGGTACATAGAGTCGGTGGTGCACGGAATGGAAGTGTTTGTAGAGGAATTTGTTCTGGTGCATCCAACGGTGAAGGAAATATTGCCAGGTGTCGACAATGAAGCTATGGATGTTCGGGTGTTTAATTGAGAAACAATCAGGCCGCGGAAGAGATAGGAGCTCACAGGGAAAAGAGGAGTTGTGCAGCCGGAATACCCCACCAGTACAGCCAATATGTGATGTCGGCGCCTCGCATCTCCAGCAATTGGTTCCCTGCGTCCGACCCGAGTGTCCACCTGATAACACGCACCGACGTCCGACCAACGGCCTCCAATTCCAGCAAACACTTTGACGGGGTAATTTCAGGCGGATCGGGTAACCAAAAATAACCGAGCAGAGTTTGCATCGTATGTTGGAGGATGACGGCCCAAAAGACTTGAGAACGATTGGCACGGTTGCGCGACGTGACCTCGTCTGACTCGTGGATCCGGTACTTGTCCAACCGGGTCCAGCCTGACACGTCAAGACAGTGGAAGAAAAGAGACATCGTCCAGTAGGCTACGACGGGTGCCACGAGTGCCAGAATGTTGTCAGTGACGCTGTCGAGCAGATTTTGGCGCATAGTGAAGTAGAAGGGGACATTAAGGGCGGACAGACATATATTTTCTCCGTCGATGAAACCTGCGCATGTTGAGTTGGTGAGGTAACGAACGCCGGAAAAGGAGTGATGGAGGGTGTCAAACATCAGATAGGATTCCGGGGGTTGGGAGATGTGGAAAGCAACACGGCGTAATTTGTTTGGCTCGATACATAACTTACCGAGTCTTATGTACGTCATATAAACTTACACAGTCGGCATCCGTCAAAGTACAAATGGGAAGTAAATTCACTGATCCTACAGTACAACAAGCTTCTACCCCGGATATTCACATTAGTGAGAGAGTTTAGTTAGCAATTGGTGGTACAGTGTACGTGCTGACCCGTGCAAATATAAGTGCTGGTTGATCGAACTTATCCAGGAATATTGTCCAAGTTTACCACTTTCAAAAGTGTAGGGCGGAGACGAATGAAAGTCGTGAACGCAAGGCAGTTTTTACGTTACTGCTCATTAAGGTTATTGAGAAGGGTCGTCAAGCAGCGCTTCGTGACCATATCGCCCTGTAAAACGGATGAGCCGATGGGTACCAGCAATGTGGTTGGTGACTAACCTTGAGAAGGACACTGAAAGTTTGGTCCCGAAGGGGCTCAGGGAGGCAGGCCCGCAGCGCTTCCCTCGCTCTAAAATTCACAGGATTCACATCAGCCCACGTCAGCCATCCTGTCTCGTGTGAACATACCTCATATTGTCGCTCAACCTTAAGTAACAGCGTACAACATGCTTGAGCAGTCTGACGGCTTGAGTTTCCACGAGCTGGTTCACCATGTTGCTGAGGACGGTACCGACGGCGTAGAAGCGCTCATACGTATGACATATGTACGTCAAGCCGGTTTCATCCAGAAGAATCTTTTGGACAATAAATATGGCGACAGTTTTTGAAAGTTCGGAGCCGGTCTCCATAATGCGCAGGCAAAGAGGTATGATTTCGGTGGAGAGTAAGAAATGAATGACAGTGGTATTGTCATTTTGCTGGGTTTATGGGTCAGCGAGCCGTTGGAAGTAACGTGAGGGTAGGAGAATACCTTGACCAGGGCACCAATGACACCAAGTGAAGTAAGACGAAGGTATTCGAATGGTCGGGTTTTTGAAGTCGTGTTCAGGAAGGGGTAAAGAAAGAGCGGGATATGGGCTAGCGAAAACATAAGTCGTCAGTTGCTCGGAATGACGCCTGAGGTGCGGCATACCATTGAGAAAGAGTTGGCGCGTTTCCGAATGAGAGGCGACGCATTGTAAGAGTGCGAGGGCATTGCACACTCGGTTTGAAACATGCGCGGTGAGATTAGGTGGAGACAGGAGAGGGTAGACGGAGACGATTTCCTGGAGCAGGGCAGGCATAATACCTACACGGTGTCAGTTAGGTAGAGTCAGGGATGGGTCGAAGGGTGTCGGATGCCTGGTGGCTGACGCGTACCGAAAGAATGCCAGAGGACGAGCGCCAGATCGTCGTATTGCTCCCTCTTCTTGCTAAGCTCCAGGAGGGCACCCTCCCTTGTATTAGGGTCCATCAAGTCGATGACCAGGGCATATATTTTGTTCTCCTCATGGATTCCGATGATATGTTGCTGATGGGGTTGCAGACCGAGCGAGGGGGTCTCGGAGTAGCCGGAAAGGCCAGAGCCAGCGAGACGTTGTTGGTGGTAGGGATTGAATTGGGCGGTTTGTTGCAGATATGAAAGCGGTTTTGGAGATATTAGCCCCGCCATGGCTGCACGGAAAGAAAGAAACGTAGTAAGAGACCCGAACAGGCCCAGCGCTGGCAGTGGGCATCTTGACCCGAGTGGATTACAAAGCAAACCCTAACCCCATGCAGATACATTATTAAATTTGTATTACTTTACAAATTCGAGCCCCAAGCTACTGCACCCGACACTCTCGGGTGCGAGACCAGCTCAGGATGGCTCCGTAGCATACCGAACACTCTCCGACAAAATTCGCTATACCCTTCCTTTCCCTCTCCCGCCCCCTAGTATATGTCAGAGAATCCAAAACAAAATAAGGAATGAACACCTACCTGGTGAATGTCACGCATCGTCGACAACATCATTACCACCAATTCGGCATACCCCTGGCTCTCAGCATCCGACTTGGCGCGAAGACAGCCAGCAGTGTTCGCGAAAACAGCTGAAAACTGGTCATGATAAAACTTGCTAGTAACATGAACCAACTAACTTTTGATCAATCGTTCCCGGGCGACCTCGTAGTCTGCCTGGCCAATTTCGTATTTCCTCGTCCCGGGCAGAGGATCGAATGGAGCAGCGCGAAGGAGAGGGTGCTGTAACCCATCCAACGATAGCACCACGCTTATGAACTCATGCTCTATCGTCGTCTTGCACGACAGAGTGGCCATCAGCAACACAGCAATAAATTCATCCTTCATTTTCTGTAGGAACCCTCTCGGTCAGGAGGGTCAAAAATATATAAATCGAGATTTTTGCCTCACGTTGTACGCGCCGGGGTTGAGACGAAGAAGGGTAAGGTTGAAACGCAGCCCAACTCGACGGCGCCACGAGTCGTCTATGATTTTCTCCCAAGATTGCTGACCGAGCTTCATGTATAACCCCCAGTCCTGGCGACAAGAATGAATCGCGTCTGACATCGATAACGACATCAACGTACCTTGTAGTTGTTCTGTACAAGAACGTTCGCGCAGCCGACCCAACAATCTATCCACTCGTCAGCAGCCTTGGTGCTCGCCGCGTCAACCTTTGCGTGCTCGCCTTCGTAGAAGTGCTTGCAAACGAGGCGATACACGGCGGGAGTGATGAATTTATCGAGAACCTACGTGATGCGGAGAAATGATGTTACAGTTCCCTGAGGGAAGTGAAACCGACCTTGCACAGTGTGTCCTCCTTCGACTTGAGGTCAGTGACGGTCGAAGCTTCGGCTTCTCCACCTAGTGCTGCCAAGAGCTCTTCGTCCTTGATATCCAAATACCACTTGTCATACTCGTTCTGGCTCTCTTGACTCTCGGCGCTGTGGGTAACCGGAGGTGGCAGTGGCTGAATAGCTGGCAATGCCTTCGCTCGTGCGTCAAGAAATGACTGGACGAGCATCCGAATCTCGACTCCCGTTTGCTGAATGGTGACGAGGTCTGTTCGGGGATTAAACACCCTCGTGACCCAGGCTACCAGACATCAGCTGCGAGAAGGAGCGGAATGGAAAATCACTCACGACCGTCCAAAAGTACTGGGTCAGGGTACTCTGCACGATTTTGTCCTCTGTCCAACGACTGGGTCTCGACCACTCGCCTCACCGATCCAATCAGCAGTTGGATTAGGGTTGTAGTGGCTTTCTTCGTGACGGCGCCTACTTCTCCCTCTTTGTACTCATGGATCAGTACATCTGCCATTTCCCCTAACCATCCCAACACTTCTTCCAACCCCCCGACAATTTTGTGATGCCTGACAATCATCGCGAAGTTCATCATCCCATATATACATGCCATTCTCGAGTGATCATCCGCATCTTTGAAATTCACACATCGCCTGGCCTGGCTGACGCGGAACTTGACATTGGGTGGGGTAGGATCGAGATGGACAGCGACCGCCATTGCACTAAAGCGGTTGACAAGCATGGAGAGGGAGTGGGCAGTGGGAGGGGCGGAACGGGAAAAAGGGACAGGGCTGACGGGGACAGCTATTTGAAGGAGTTTCTTGATCTGCACTGAGCGTTGTTTTGGGTCCAGTTCGACATTCGCGTTCGATTGGTAGACGGCCTGTACAACCATCTTCAGAAATACCTCAAAAACGGAGTCGTGTGGATCCCGCTTGGACAGCAACTCCAGATCACCGTTCTCGAGGAAGCCCATGGGAACCGAGCGTTCATTTAGGAGATTAGCAAAGTTGCGAGATCGGAAGATTTCTTGGAGAGACTTGAACATGACTATCCCTTCGTCGAGACGCCATCCCCATTGACAACACAGGAGAAAACATCTCGAGACAACGCACGATA
Organism: Harrya chromipes; assembly: GCA_038091155.1. Taxonomy (NCBI): domain Eukaryota; kingdom Fungi; phylum Basidiomycota; class Agaricomycetes; order Boletales; family Boletaceae; genus Harrya; species Harrya chromipes. The sequence continues at coordinate 27,121 of JBBPNX010000012.1, forward strand.
GATATTCATCTCGTTTCTTTAAGGCGCGTGCTGGGAGTTGGCGATCCTTCTCGGGATCGGCGACAAGCACAATCTTCTTGAGAGCGGCAGCCACAAGCTCCCAAGCTGCCGGAAGCCGAAAAGTGGAGGTTGACAAGCCGTGGACAGAGAACTGTGAGATGGCGCAAAGGCTAAAGATCGCAAGCCACGCTTCTTCGCTTGCTTCCGGCCCAGTTGGGGAAGATTCGGGGTGCAGGTCGGCAAGCAAACGCCAGAGCGGGTGGCCGGGTGTCGCCTCGGGCGAGATTTCGAAACACGGAAGTAGGTGCATGAGACATACCCACAACTCAGCGACGCGATGAGACAACGAAGTGTCATCTATAGCGCCTTCTGCTGTACGGAATGCTGCGAAGGTCGGCCGTAAGTCGATACCAAGCAAATGTTGTACGAGCTGTTTCACTGAGTGTGTGAGGTGCTCGTTCTCCACGGACCCTCGCCTGTACTTCATACCAGTCGCAAGGCGGGCGGAAAGTTCCACAATAAGCCAATCGGCGAACAACGAGAAGGTACTTCTCTCAAGTGACTTCAACACGAGCAACAGCCCATCCAAGTATGCTCGTAGAGTCACCTCCAAAGCGAAAAATTCTTGGTCTTCTGCATGGACCGCAAGCCACGAAAGAAGCTGGCTCGCAGCGCGTGACACGGGCTCCCACTCCTTCATCGTGTTTATGTCACCGCTCTTGAAGCCGCGCAATGCACTAGTGAAGCGATCGCACAACGGACCAAACAGCGCACCGAAAACCGCAGCGGACGTAGTCGGTCCAATTTCGAATCCTTGCACGTTGCAGTACATCGGTGGTCCAACCTCCGAGTTCCCAGAAATGATGGAAATGAGCTGATGAAGAAGGCCCTTCCCGATGTACGATGAAGCCCCGAACTTGATGCCGGAAAGGAGTGGTATAATGTTCATGTCGACGACAATATGACGGTGAAACGATATACCGGACTCCTCTTCGCGTTGAAAGTAGACCGGAAGCGGGATCTCGTTCTGTGGTTGGGGTGATGCTCGACGGTATACCCGAGGTCGAGGGGCCGCCGGAGCACTTGTTGCCGGGGTCGCGGCGGGCACTCGGGAGACAGGTTTGTTCCACCTCTCGACTTCAGCCTTCCACCCCGGGTCCAGAGCCTGCCTAAAATCGTTGTCATCGTTCTCAATTACCAAAGCAGACCCGCCTCGGCTTGACTTGTGCTTAGACGTGATACGTGTTGTGCCATGATGAACGTTGTAAAGTAGGCCCTGATTGGCTTGGCGTTTCCATTTCTTTTTCCTGTTCCTGTCCTCTTCAACTCTGTCTTGGTCGGACTGCACTTTCCGATCGCGATGTCTTGTGTTATGTCTTGTGGATGAGTTAACGCTCGAGTTCGTATTAACCCTAACAAAGGGTAAGCGTGTCTGGTGGTGGTCCCCGGAACGTCTTGCGCCGCTTGTGACGATGTCTAGCCTCGGTGCACCAGATCCGCGAGACTTCCGCGACCTCCTCGGTTGCCTGGCCTTGCACTTGGGCCTGCTAGAACCTCTTGTCCGACTGAGCATCCAGTCGATCAGACTTCTTTCGCGTGCGGGCCCTCTTGCAGGACGGTCAAAGAGTGATTGGTGAACTTCTTCCTCCTCACTACTCCCACTGCCCGTGTCTTCCGAAGAGGATCCTGGTATAGAGTTGTCACTGAGCGAAATAACCTCGTCCTCGTATTTGAGCCTCGGCGAAAAGTATCGCGCCCGCCTGACCTTTACATCTGGTTGCTCGTCGGGAAGAATTTCCATCGTACCGATGCCAGTATCCTCCTTCGCATCGTCATCGCGTACTTCGCTGGGGAGTTCTACATCAGAGCTTTCAGAGTCTCCTCTGACCTCTACATCTTTGTACCTTCCCTTCCGGATCCTTGCAACCCCGGGTATTAACCTGACTTCCTCCGCCTCGCTCCCCGATGATTCTGCTGCGAGTCTAGCACGTGGGGGCAGAGGTTGGGCAGCCTTGGTGATCCCAAGTTGTCGAACGATCATTGCAGTTGGCATCATGCGCTTCAGCGCACGAAGACGTTTCCTGTCTTTGGAATTCATCTCAACGATAGGCGACTGGTCCGATTCCGAGTCAATTCCAGACGTATTCGACGGGAGAGCACTAGTACCAGATGTCGTTGGAGCTGCAGAGGGGCTTGGTGGGGCAGAATAAGCCATAGCGTGATCGCTCGGCGAATGATTCTGCGGGGAAAGATCGTTGATTGGATACCACTCTTCTTGTTCTAAATAAACGTCAAAACTAGATGATCGAGGAGGATTCGGATTAGGAGCAGGGGAATGTGAAGATGCTCGAGATGGCGGTGCGGGGTGTCTGAAAGGTGATTTTGCCGGGGAGGGAGAGGATGAAGTAATCAAGGGTTCCGAGAACGCTCGAGTGAACCGATCCAGGGAAAGCGACGACTCCTGTTTGGCAATCCAACCTCAGGGGGTTACGAAACGTTGCATGAGAGGACTTACGACAGCATGGACATGCTCAAGGACAGTTGCAGCTTCATCGTTAGTATCTTCGTGAACAGGAAAAGGTTTGAACCTCTTCTTCGTCGTGTGTGCCTCAGCCTGGCGTGCCTCTGCAGCAGCTTTCCTAGCTTTACTTCTTGCCATTGCCTCTGCTTTCTCCCGTTTCCTGCGAATCCTCCTTGCTAATTTGGCCATCTCACTTTCCTCTTCGTCGCTGCTTGACAGCGCCTTCAAGGTCTCAGGTAACCAGCCCTCGTCTATCTGTCTTGCGCCTTGGTCACTGGCACCTTCTCCAAGCCCAATGCTTTGGTCAAAACTCTGCACTCTCCGTCTCCGTTTACTACTACCTTCACCTTCCACTTCAACGTAGTCGCCGTCTTCCTCTGTATTATCCAAGGGAATTATGAATTCATCTTGTGTTCCATCTTCGCCGACCCTGCCAGATCCATGGTTATGCCGAGGACTTCGGAATTTAACGATAGCATCAGGATGCGACTTTAGTTGTTCTTTGTACAACAGCTTGTCGTAGGCATATGGATTCAACTGCCGAGGGTCTCGACGGCGCAACGAATAGCGAACAAGTGGTTGAGGATCCTCTAGAATCTCCATGGGAGGTGACTGGCTGTGAGTGATGATCACAGGAGAATCATTCCGTGATGCAAGGGATTGTGGGGTCAGGGGACGGGGACGCCGAGGAGAGAGGGAGAGTGGATCTGGTGACTGTGAGGATGTCCGCGCTACAAGAGCCGGGGATGACGTGGGTGTTAAGGGTGACGAAGGCATCGAATACATCTTCCGTCTTCCAAGACTAGATTGATTGTCTGAGTGCTGTGAGGTTTGAGGGGGAGTTGTAGGACGGCGAAAAGGAAACGAGACCAGGGGAAGATCATCGATCGAAATGGACAGAGAACGTGAGGGGGAGTGAAGAAATTGTTGGGGTGTCGAAGGTAACACCATGTCTTGTGGCGGAATTTGACTGACGCCTGGAGAAGAGAATAAGGAATGCCAGTCCGAATGAGGTGAAACATCGCGGGGTGCAAACAACGCTGGCAGCTGCTCTTTACGTTCAGAGTGACCCGACGTCGAACTCAATATCTTCACGACGTGAGCCACCATTGGAGAGCTAGTGCTCATCAAAGATTTCTCAACGGTAGTGGGGCAAGTAGAGCCCGGCGAGGCTGGGCCCGCATCGTGAGCTATCTTCGAGGACATCAATGTCAGATGGAGAGTGTGAAACTTATCATACCTTGATACGTTTCCGTGGCGATAGGCCCTCTGACTCATGGTCGCTGAGCCGGCCATGACGTGTTACCGATGGCAATAGAGGACTAGGACGCTGTTGCTGGTCTTTTCCTTTGGTAACACTCTGGGGAGACGCGAGAACACCCGCGCGAACGGTGTGCATAGGTGTCAATGTCGAGTTATTGCAGTGATAAGCAACTTCAGATAAAACAAAGGCTTCGCGCTCTTCGACATCAGACGTATCGACGACATCGGGACTTTCCATCAAAACTGTGTCGCGCTTTGGATGGCGGTCGAGTGTAAAGAGTTGCAATGAGTCGCGTACCACGTGACCGTGACACCGGACTCGATGCGGTCTCACTCTCCATTCATTCGTAACCATGAATCATCTTAGGACCTTCAATTGCACCGAAATAAATCCCGCAAGTAAGATGTAGAGCGGTAGACTGACAACTATCATCAAGATGACAGGCAGATCAAAACCCCGTCTCTGCTAAAGTCGCGGGGTCATAGTTATAAAGTCATAGTCGCATGTACTGCGAGACTCGATAGTCACCACTGTCTGTGCTTTAGGCCTGGTTGGATTGCGCTCGAGCAAATCGTTATGGCGTGGTTTTGGTTGAAGGAGATAAGAAAGGGCCGAATCGTTGCAGTGTTTTGTATAGGTGGACAGTGGATACCAAGGAAGCTACAAGGTGATGACTTCATACCATCGTGAAATACAAAAACTGATGCATAGTTGGCATGAAATTTAGTGCCTGCCACCCCATCGGACCGGCCTCAAGATGATTGGATTGAAATCGACGGGAGAGACGAAAGACGTTGGAAGGTAGGAGCGCCGATAGTGACGCTTGGAGCATTTCAGTATCGTGATCGCAAGATGTTGGTGTGGGTCATGAGTTGGAGTGATCGTATGGTAAGGACACACTGACAGCGAGCAGTGGACGGTGACCAGATACGCGGTACTGCCCGCATCTGGTCACTCCCCACTACAGTTCGCCGCTTCTGGGAAGGCAGGCGTAGTCACAACGAAACCGTCAGCCGCAACAGAGAACTCCGACACTTTATTGGTACCCTCGTCGTACTAGTGTGCTCTGTGACGCGCGTGACTGATTATCGTAAGAACAGGGGCTACCTATATTTAAGGCGTAGCCTCACATCGCCAGTTGACGTGAGCAAATCAAGATTCTTTGCCAGTGTGCAATAGCTGGCTTATCCTCGACGGGGTCTCACGATGGTGGAAAGGACTCACAATCGATGGCTGATAAAGGTGGCGATCTTACACCCACGAAGATCTGTTAAGTTGGGCTACTAACCGTGACGATCACCTACTGGCCCGGAGGCCCTAGCCAGCCAAATTCGAATGTTTGCTAGAATGAAACAATGCTGTAAGCACGGGTTTGAGCTTTGAAGGTGACCAAACCCAGATACTACTCAAACCAGGCAAAAAGTCCTCGATCGTCTGGTAAAAGGAAGCGTGCAAACGAGGTGAAGTTCCATAAAGGTGATACTAACCCGGGCCGCGGCCCACAACAACTTGAACAATTCGCACCGTGGCTGCATCCTGAAGCTCCTCGGGGTGGGAACAGCCGCCAGAATTCACCCTGGGTGAGAATGCATGTATTCCACGAGTTCGACCGGTCGCTGGAATCTCTCCAGGTGACTCGCCGTGCGGACTGAGCACGTCGCGCTTTGAGGAATGTAACTATAAGCCCCAATGGCAATGGACCCCAGCGCTTTGGTACTGATTACCCCTACCAATCCCCTCGGGATAAGGGCGGCCTTTCTTGTGAGGCTTTGGCTAACCGACACGAAGCGATGTAGACAGGAAACAGCAAAAGCAGGCCTTCAGCTTCAATAATATGCATGATCGATAATCACACTCAGGAGCTCCACTGGGATCAATATCGATCATCGATCATCCTTACAAATCAGTCACTCAGTGGTTCGCGTCACGCACCAAATTGAGTTCTCATTTTGCAACGCGGCGATTGGACGGCTCTATAGTGGCATTCTTTCAAGTCTAGACTATTACCGTCGCTTTTTTACGATTAAAGATAGGAGATGTCGCCCAAGGTTTGGGAGAAAGGGGTGGGGACTCAAGTGCTCATCATTTATCAGTCACCAGCCGCCGATCCGGGCCTTGGCCCTTGCGTACGGTACGGTCCGGTAGGCGAACTGAGCCGAGAAACAAAGGTGGCGTCGGATCCCGAAACATCTCAGTCGGAGAAGGGGCTTTCCAGAGTATTCATGGTAAAATAATGTAAGGCTCGAATTCCAGGACATACAGACAGACATACACCTTCCCGTCGTCAAATTACAACAGTAAGACTAGGTCGGATGGGCTTTGAACAATTTAGTACGACGGTAGTGCACACCAGGGGCAGGATGATAGAAAACTTTCAGCTCCAATCGAGGGAGCGCAACGAACCATGCACGGATATATGCGGTTACTCAGAGATACACGAGGAAAAGAAAAACGCTTAGACGATGGAAAATGCTGTTAGTGGGAGGATATGTGCGGGGTTGATCATGAGCATGGAATGGGTGGCGACAAAAAATAATAATACAACAGCTAGAGTAGAATTCAGATGCTCAACGCTGGAGCAGAAGTAGGCGAGCTAAAAAATGTGCGTTGCACTGATGCATTGGCACGAGATTTCATGTTCGGGTGGTGATTTCGATGATAGTGTCGCTGGTGGCGATCGTGGTGTTGGTGGGGATGTGCAAGAGTCTTGGGCTTCTTCTTCTTCTTCTCCCTGCGAGACTCTTTTCGATTTTTGAAAGGCGTGTGTTCTTGTTCTTGTTCTTGTTGCTGGCGATGGTTGGAATGGAGATCATAATGATATGGAATATTGGTGGGTGTACTGTCGCCGTCGCGAACAGGAAGTAACACGGGCGAAATAATTACCCCCTTTGATTTGCGTGGGCTTTCCTTGACAACACTCTTGTCGTGCCAGAGCATAGTATGGAGGGGACTGTTTCTCAGCACGTTCCCATACGAACGCACTTCTGAAACAGAAGATTTCGCGGGCTCGGGGGTCCAGCTGGGGGAGGTAGGAACATCGGAGGTTGATGCCGCAGATTCTCTTGTGAGACGGAAGGCACTGACAGGCACGCGGTCCCAGCGACTTAAACTTTGGTCGAGTTTCTGTTCCCCTTCACTGTCAGCGATAGTCTGCATTTGGTGCTCGGGCTCGGAGTCAAGGAGTGTAGAGTCGAGGACGTCATCGAGCTTGATCGGCTCACCAAGAGCAACATTTAGTGGGGCTGCGGATGACAGGACGTCGGACGGCGGAGGTAACGAAGGATAAATCGACAGCTTTGCCGTACGACCGCGGAGATCCATCTAAAATTTTCAGGTGAGACTAAAAGAAACGAACGACCCAACGTGAGACACATACGCTACTAAAGCTACCGGCACTGCTGGAGAACCTTCTTTGCCTGTGGTTTAGGCGGGTGTATGGAGACGGCACGCCCTTGTTGGCCCCAGTAAGGACTGCCGTCTTCTGCGGCACGTCGCCTTCGAGGCTGAACTCGCCCATGATAGGTTTCTCAACTCTGACTATCGGGCGGGGACTTTCCCCGATGCTACTTTCCCTACTACCTCCTTGCGATTGCTCCGGGTCTTCCCAGAAAGTCTTACCGGCCAGGATGTCAGCAGGGCGGGGCGATTCTAGTATCGTGGATGGCGGATGGCGTCTAGAGAACGGTGCAGGCGAGACATTGGGGCTGACCGTTGACATGGGGTTGATAGACGAGACACTTGTTGGCCACTGGAAGAGTCTCATCGCATGGGAAGTGGGGAGACCTTGCTCATCAACAAGCTCCTCCTCCGTAGTGTCCCCGTCACTAGAACCGAGCTCGGAATCACCACCGTCGAAGTCAGCACCGTCACTGGTCCGCATCTCGATGTCACTATCATGGCTGATTGAAGTGCTATCCGACGCGAGTAATTGAGCTGCATTGGCTTCGAATGCGAGATCGAGAACACCACGGCCAGAGTTCGAACCATTGGTGAAAACGACCTGTCCATCCCATGCTTCCGTGACCTCAAAGTCGACGCTTCGCAAGCTGGTGACACTGTCGGCTAAAGGATCGGTAGCAGAATCGTGAACGTGACTGCCATCTGTTTCGGACGACCCCTCGTCCGAAGAGGATTCCGTGAGATTGGCGAAGAACAAATCGGCATCGAAACAGGATTCTTCGTCGTCCGACCAACCAGTGGCAAGCCCCGTGTACACCTTCGAAACCCGACTATCTGTCCCGTCCTCTTCCTCTTCCTCGTCCTCTTCCATTTCCTCATCTTCGTCCTCGTCCTCGTCTGTTAGATTGTCGGAGTCATCATCCATGTCCACATCGCTGAGACCAACGCTTTTCTTCCGAGGACGGATGATCCAATCGTTGTTCGGATCTCTGTGCCTAGGAACGTCGTCTCCTAGCAACTCGCGACGCACGCGAGCCTTGTCGTGACGTCTCTGTTCCGCGACAATATAATTTTCCTCCTCCATTGCTAGCGAGGAATCGGATCCGAAACCCGACGTATCGGAGTCAGAGCCAGAGTCAGAGGCGGATGAGTCGGTGGCCTCCGATGTCAGTCCATCAGCCGAGACAAAGGTAGGGAAGCGCCCCGAAGATGAATCATCGCCATCGTCGTCGCGGAAGACATCAACGCTCAGCTGAGCGTCAGAATCTAGGTCGCTGAGAAAGTCCTGCTTCTTTGTAAAAGCCGATCTTTTTGCGATCGTGCCTTTGGCCTGGGACTTTGAAGTTTGCCTCGAGGCAGCTAAATTTGATTTTAAGGATGTGACTTGTGGGCGTGTAGCCCGTGATGCGATGGATCGCCGAGCATGAGTGTGCGATGACAGATGAGATTGTGACTGTGGCAACGTGGTCACCTCGTTTCCGCAAATTTGTGTATTCGTTGTCTTGTCGCGTGTATACGCGATCGCCTTGGGAGGACGACCCCTGCGTTTTTGTCCTACGGTGTCTGGTAGATTGTGCTGACGATGGCCAGCGGTGGAAGAGGTACTGGTGAGGCGATATGATGCGGGGCTGCTTCCGACAGCTCCGTTGGAAGAACCTTCCACGCGAGACTTCTTTGGGGCGGATCCCAGAGAGCGCGCCTTGTTCTTGATACTGGATGGGACTGTAAGTTTGACTTTGAGGTGTTTTACTGCGGGAGCGTGCCCGGAGGAACCCGTTGATACGGATGGTATAGCTGCAGAGTGCGCAACCCTTGCGCTTGGGGGAAGGAGGGGACGAGGTCTGTTGTTGCAAGTGCAATCGCCATCGCACACGGGACATATATCGTTGTCGTCGTCGTCGTCTGGCGAGGGATGACTTACGGCGACGACGACGGTACGGTTGGGGGAACGAGGCATGGCTGAGGGGGAATTTTTTGAACAGGCTGTGGAGGTAGAGTGAGTACGTATAAAGGTCAGGGGAAGACGTCAAATGGATTTATGAGAATCGAGGAACAGACTGTAGATGAATTAGAGAAGGAGGGTGAGGAGAGGCTTGGCCAGATACAGGCTATCATATTACATGTAAAAAAAATCAGTGACACAAGGTGCGTGCGATGGGAGCTGTCGCGTGACAGATAGAAAACCTGATGGCGATGAAGAAGAGCCAGACCCGGGCAAAACTTCCAAAATAAGCTGTATAAAAAATTGAGCACCCACTTGAAACACGATTTCTCTGCATTTTTTGATGATAAAAAACATCGAGATGGTGTCGAATCCAGATTGAAGCTCGTCTAGAGTGTATATAATGCTTTACAGTGGCTGAGGGCCACTCGGTCGTTTGTCGCTGGGGACGGTGATGGTAGAGGGAAAAAGAAATCTCGGCGCATAAATCCGCACATCTTGTAACAATTATGTAAACAGCCCTGTACTGGTGCGAAATATTCTCCACCACGGCCCGCTCAGCAAATTCGACAATGCAACGTGAGTTTCCGCGTCGTGCACGACAGCGAGTGCCTCTTGAACCTTTACAGGTCTGTCCCTCGCCCAGCAGATCACCCAGCTCGAGGACGTTGCGCCGGTAGGCGGGTCATAGTCACTCTTCACCTTTACGACCCAGCTGACTTCATGTAGACCTTGACCCCGAAGACATCGAGGTCACAGGTATCGACCCCGATTCTGATGCTGATATTGCGGCAGATAAAAATGACGCTCGCGCACACTACTTTGATGTGGGGTACGTCAACATTGTAACCCTTGCAGGCCGATCACGAGACTGATCGCATCAGCCCCTCGTCCTTGCGCAAGCTCCACGAAAATTTCTCGGACCCAAAATATGATGGTGCAAAAACCTCAAGAAAGCAAATGCGCGACGAGTTCGACGGCAACAAGAGTGATTCTGCCAGTGAGGACGAGAAGTCCGGTAGCTATGTCTCGGAGGTATCTGAGACGCGTGATCTCGACGAGGAGAATGGAGTACAGCGCGAATTGGACATCGCAAATGCATCGACAGAACATCCCGGACCTAAAAAAATCAGTGATATGTCCTCGAGTCTCAGTAAAATCCGGGAAGATGACCGTAAAAAGGGTAGAGCCATTTCCAGGCAGATTGCAAGTCGATTTTCTCCCCGTTATATATTTGATCTACATCTTGCGCACAGGCTCTCTGGGACTCTCTTCTTGATGCTCGCATTCGTCTACAAAAGTCCGTTGCAGCTGGAAACCGCCTCCCTCCCGTAAGTATTCATCCGTTCCCTTTTTGAAATTTGTCTCATGGACAAACAGGGGCCGCAAGAAGCTCCAGATGAGCATGTGCATACTGCTCTCATGAAAATGTTCGAGGAGGCGCGATTACTCTCAAATGAGATATTTGAGTTCCAAGAGGTGTGACCCTTCCTACCGAGACTATGTTCGCTTAACACAAATTTAGCGCCTGCTCTCAGACAACGAACCCATTCAGCCTCCTCCACGTAAGCGTCGGAAGAGCAGCGAAACTGATTACTCAGTGGCCGACTATACCGACCAATTCCGCGAAGCCAGTCTCGCGGCATCAGAACTGGAATGCGCGTTCGTACCCGTGTGTATGGTAATGGAAGATGTCTGACACACTCCGCAGTTACCATGCCCACCTTGTGCAAACACTGAACAAATGGTCGTCCAAAATCCAAGCTGTTGCACCGTCGGTTCTCCTTCCATCCAACCGCAATGCATTTTCTAGGACGACTCAACACGTTAAATCAGCAACACAGCTGATTGACGAGACACTCGTAGACCACAGCAAGGTGCTTGCTCGCACGAGAATCTACCGCGGCAAAGGAAGCAGGCTAGGGGACTACGACACGGATGAAGACGGGAATCGGGAGAAAGAAGATCCCGAGGTGTTTGACGATACCGACTTTTACCATCAGCTGTTGCGTGACATTATTGACACGAGAGGAAGCGGGATAAACGGGAACGGTGATTGGATGGCGGTGCAAAAGGAGAAAAAGGCCAAGAAGAGGGTGGATACGAAGGCTAGCAAGGGACGAAAGCTCCGGTCAGTAGCATACAGTTGCGATTATTTTCTGGCTCACTCTGCTCTCAGCTACGAGGTTCACGAGAAGATACAGAATTTCATGGTCCCGGTGCCGACGCAGGGGAGCTGGCACGAGGAGCAGATTGACGAGTTGTTCGCATCACTGTTGGGTAAAGGCTTTGAGAGCGCAATGCAGGAGGTAGGGGAGACTGCAAACGAGAGACTGCAAGGTGAGGAGGTAACCGCAGCACTGCAAGCGGGATTCCGCGTATTTGGGTAGGCGTATGTAGGACCAAATATGGCAATCGTACGCAGCTTAGTGACCCTCGAGACCTCTTAGTACGACGTCCACCACTGAGCGGATTCAGAATCTCATCGTTAAAGCTTACCGACACTGCTACTGCGGTTCAGTGACAACGAGCAGGGATGGACCCCTTCGAGGACGATAACCCTTTTGAGAACGACATCGAGCGTGTGCCGTCAGAGACATCATCCACCTCCAAAGTAAACATTTCAGCGCCCTCCTCTCCCCCGCCCAATACCTCCCAACACCTTTCTCCGAGTAAACCAGTTCCGACTCCCGCGACCCAACGGCAACCACAGAGCGACTTTTGCTGTTATAGAGATCGGTGGCTACACTCTGGAGAGGACGCAGAGATTCTGGTGGGTTCTCGCGTCTCGTATCTGTTTTGACCGACCGTTGTCTAACGAGTGTACGTGACAAGATTGCTGATGCACAAAAGACGAGTCTCAACTCCAATACACCCTACATCACATATGTGATCCATGCTGGGGTAAGCTGTTCGTCACGGCACCGTTGGTCGAGTATCTGACGTGAGTCCATACGCAACAGACTGCGGAAGCCAGGCATCGGTATTCCGAGTTCGAGTCTCTGCGCTTGAACCTCGTCAAGTTATATCCCACTCTGATCATTCCCCCAATTCCCTCTAAACAAACTATCGGAGACTATGCCACGAAGCAAGCCAAAGCAAAGGAGGACGCCGCAATGATTGCCCGACGCAAGCGCATGCTTCAAACATTCCTCAATCGTATTGCTCGCCACCCTATCTTGTCCAACGAACACGTATTCCATCGATTTTTGGAAGGCGAGGTTTCATGGGTGGGCCAAGTGCACATAGTTTGCTAAGCAACTTTTGACCATAATTCAGACCGAGGTACTGAACTCGCCGCCGCTGTCAATGCTCCCGAAGAATATCCTGAAGGCGCCTTCACACAACCCTACCGACCCCAATGCATCCCCCGCTTACGCGGTACTTCCGAATCCCACAGCAACGCATCCTCTACGAAACCCAGACCAACGCTTCATAGATTCAGAAGTGTTCACGAACAAGTTTGCGAACCACCTCAGTGGTCCGATGGAGAAAGTCACACGCCGGACACTAAAGCGGTGGTCAGGTATGACGTCCGTCTATGTCTCGCAGAAGTCGCTCGAGCAATTATTACATTCACGGCACAGAGACTGCACAGGACTATTCGGAACTTGGTGCTGCCCTGAATGGTTTTAGCCTTAATGAAAGCGGGACTCTCGCCACTGCAATGGAGAAAACGGGACAAGCCGTCGATACATCATACATGTCTACAACGAGATTAGTGAGTTCTTTTCATCTTGCCTCTCCCTTCACACACTTGCCCCGTTACTGACATCATCGTAGCTTCAAGAGCTTGAGCAGAACTTCTCTGAACCCCTGCACGAATACACGCAATTCGCCACTATTATCAAGAAGCTTCTTGCATATCGACACCAGAAACATGTGCAATATGAAATGACGCAAGATGGTCTGGAGGGAAAGCGTGAAATGCTGGAGGAGTACGAGAAGAGCGAGAGGGAGGCAAAGAGGCTCGAGGAGGCTCTCGCACGCGGTCGTGCCAATGGCTTGACAAATTCACAGTCGGAGGGACAGTCGAGTGAGAATCCTGATGAGCCTGCATCGGTCTATCTTCCTCCCCACCCTGGGCCGAGCCCTTACAAGAGGCGAGCTCCTGGAATGGGTTTTCTGAACGCGCTCAGCTATACATTGCACGGGATGATGGACGTTGACCCAGAAACAGCAAGGCGTAACGGTATTGGCAAAACGCGTGAAACGATTTCGCAGGTAAGTTCTATCCCCTTGTTTGGCGGTCATTTTCTGACGGTGTTACTGTGGCTCGAAGCTGGAAGATGCACTTCATTCGACGGCGCAAGACCTGAAGTATTCAAGTTCGACGATTCAAGCGGATCTCGATCGTTTCCAGCGCCAGAAGGTCGCGGATCTTAGAGAGATGTCGATCAATATGGCTCGAAGCCATAGGGATTGGTGCAAGAAGGTAGGACCCTATTGCTTCCAGATACGCTGGCGCAATCTGACTCATTATTGTCCCAGAACCTTGAGGCTTGGCAGGCTGCGAAGAAAGAAATCGAGAAAATTTCTGAGCATCCCAATTCCGTGCCTTCACCACAGCATGCACAAGCTGCAGGTCCTTCAACAACTCGGAGAGATTCCACCGCCACCATCAACGGCCGGTGAAGACGTGGTTGCTCGTGTTCGTGCTCTGGACATCTTTTGAAACATGTGTAGACTCGTGGCTACCTCTTCTTTTTCTTCACGCGTCCTGTATGTTAGCGGTCGCCTTGGTCTACTGTTGGATATACCGTGGTTCGAGCGCTGTCTGTTTATCCGAGTCTGTCTGATATGAAAGATTTTACCAGCTGATCGTAAGCACGGGGCGTAGTAGGGTGCCTTCAAAGCTTCAGGGCCGAGCCTGAGACTGCCTCTCCGAGGGCTGCTGTGTCTCGCATCAATCCACCCATCAATAATCAAGCAATATAACCATTGAAAACCGACCGCGCCTTCTAAGCCCTGTCACCTCAGAACTACTGGCTAGCGGGCAGCAACTCCGCCATACAATAAAGCCTACAGAGCCTGCCACAACTCACTTTTAGCCAACCAAACTTTAAGCTTAATTCCTCCCCCAGCTCAGGCAACCTACATATGATAGCCGTCTCCAATCACTGGCAACCTCCGAATGATACCGTGTGGTAGCATCTTCAAGGGATAACGTTACATGACAATTTCGCCATATCCACGACGAATGAGTCGACGTAGTAACATGAGGTATATGGCCTCATTTTCATGTCAAACAGCTGTGGTACGCGTCCACCTCAATGTCGAGGTGTCCAAGTCTAATGCGATCTTATCACGGTCTCGACTAGTCAGACGGAATCTCATTGAACTTGGCAGCGATATTCGTCACCTGAGTCCAAGATCTGAGGCACATACCATCGGATACCAACGTCCCAGATCTTCGCCGCTCCCAAGGAAGTAAGTGGGCGTTTCGTTTTACTTTAGTCACTAAATGGCCGTCAAACGGCGTGCCTGGTCCAAGGCGCCTCGTGGACAACATGCACATTGCATGTTGGAGCCAGGTCGGACGCGGGTCTGGTTCCAGTGGTAAGTTCCATAGTGATATGAATGGCGTCTCGCAAAACTCTACGCCTCATTGTCATCGCGATATAGCCCCAAATTGATTGATCGAATAGGCTTGAATAGACGGAGAAAGGGGTGGACCTGGGTGTGAGGTCTTATCGGTCTCGGCGTGATATCAATGCATATCGACGTATCGACGTGAACCGTTTGCGGCCTGTCAGCCTGGACCTCGGGGAGTGGAATCATGAAAAAAAGGGCCTATCGGTCAGGATGCACTCGTGTATGCTCGGACGATGTAGCCCTCTTCCCTGGCCTGCCAGGCCTGCCGTGTTTCCTCGCTGTCTTACGCGACATGTTCATGACACGGTAAGCGTCGATTATTTTTATTTATTTTTCTCGTCCTTGGATCTTACTACAAAGCTTGATCCTCGGCGCCGAGCGTATAGGACATCTGTTCCCTTGATCAACCGCGTTACCGTGTCGAAAGGTGTGCGCGTTTATTACTCCATTCGCTTGGAAGGAAGTGTCTTTCCGGACGAACCTCAGGTTGAACACGGACAGCACAACTAATTGGCATTTTTCGTCACAGCCTCTTGTGGGTTGATGGGAAGTGTCAATTTATCCCGAATCGAGCGGATTGATCGACGAACGCCAGTGCCTGAGCAACATAGATACTACTCGAAGGGCCCACCTACTAGGGCAGGACTCGAAAGTGCATAGCGTCTTTCTACTTTAAATTTACCCCGGAGGGTCGGAGTCCAATGGATAATGAACTATAACACAAAATCTATGTACCCCTATCATATATCGACCAATGGCATGAAAACGCAAGGATATGATATGCGTGAGGAAGAGTTAGGTTTATGCCATAAGTAAACACCATCTACTCTCATGGAGCCTAGCGCCATAGAAGGCATGGGTCAGGAAGCTGGATATTAAAATAGTTAATCGAGACGTTCGACTGGAATATATAGAGCGGTCTTTGCGGTATTTTTTGACCAAGATATGATGCCGTGGCGCGAAGGAGAAGGTGCTTTGATGTGGACCATGGCGAATGCGCGATAAGGATTGCGTATGAAATGCTGCTAGGAAGTATCACTTTCGACAGGGTGTTTATGCGGGTGGCGTGGCGGTCATTAATAGTGTAGAGGAAGAAGTAGTCGTCGTTGATGTTACACTCGACGTTGAGTTCGTACGGACAGATTGATTCGTAGGATCACCGTGTTCCGTAGGCTTTCGGCGGCGCTTGTGCTGGCCACGGCGGGACTCAGTTGGATATTCGCACTTGATCCGGCGGCGTGCGCATTGGCTAAGGGTAACGTCAGCACACTAGGATTCCCAGGTGGAATAAACGAAGGCTCTCACTTGCAAGTCTGGTCAGGGCTGTGAGCAGGGGGCCTGCCACAGGCGATCTTCCTCTCTCGGCAGAATAGACATGCCAACGCCTGCTTCTTCTGTTCGCCAGGCTTCTTCGTTGCTTTCATAACCTGATCGTCAGGGATAGACCACGTTGTTGTAGGCATCGACAAAATAGTGCTTTCTTGCCGAACAAGTTCCTCGCTTGAACGATGAACCCTTTTATTGCTTATGTGTTTCGGCACTGGGATCATACAGCATTCTTCTGGACGCAAGCGGGATTCACGTTCGCGAGCGTGGGACTCAGCATGTAAAGAGGCGGTAGAATCACCAATGCGGGGGGTTCGAACAGAGGAGGAGAGTAGGCCTTGCGACGGCACTATCATATGTGGTTGGGGAAGGCGGCATGCGTCATTTCCCGCGGGTCGGGAAGCTGTATGGGCGTTATCGTCTTCTTCCTAAGATTGAGGCGCGGGATATCAAAAGATTGAAACCTAAGATTGGCGCCGGCGAACTAACCTTAACATGGTAATTTCCTTCGTCTAATGATTCCCTAGAACGTTTCCGAGAGGGCGGACGAGGGTCACGCTGTGAACTGGCTTGGTGTGGGATGGACGATCGATAATCCAAAGTTCCTCCACGTCTCGAGTGCCCGCCGCTAAAAATGGAAGAACCTTGTGCGAGGAAATCGTCGCTTGCACGTGCAATGCTCAATCGATGGTCCTGCACTTGCACACGGCCTGCTCCACTGCCAAACTGCTGGACCGCGTGGAAGACGTACGAGCTGTCCTGAGCAGCTGTAGGGTGTAAGGGACCCTCGAGACCACCATGTCGGTAGCTACAGTAGTCAGACTATGGATTTGTCTTAGTCATGAAAGACAGAGTCCGACGACAGCGAACATACCAGGGGGATAGGCTCAGATGAAAACGGGGAAGCGAAATACGCCGGGGATGAATACCCCAAGCAGCTATCGGACCTCGCCGCAGACGCGTCACCCCAGTGATAGATGCCGTCGATGTCTTGCCACATGTATAAATTTTCAGACGTGTAAAAATCAGAGGCGGGGCCAGCGCCAGTGGGGACGAGGGTGGAATAGGTGTCGTAATACTGCTCGTAACTGTCTGCAGGAGGGGAGGACGGGTACTGGGGCTCGCTAAGAGGCGGTGACATGTCGATGGCGGTGAACGGAATGGAATGTCAAGGATATGAAACGGATGGCGTTTGAGTCAAAGGACAAGGAGAGGACCGGAGTGAGTTGGACAACTTGTTGGGCTTGACGACGGTGTGCTACACGCTGTAGTCTACTCCGAGTGACCGAATCTTCCCTTTATATAAAAAAGGTTGCAGCTTGAGAAGACTAGACGCAACGAGGTCGTAGTCCCCCAAAATAGTTCGTATCTCACGCATCTTCCACTCAAACTTTCTAAGAACATGAACTTGCTACGTCAATGATCATACAGATAAGTGAGTAGCCATAGTCCCAACGTTCTGTGACTGTCGTCATGGGCCGCAATCGCACCTAACCTCTGTCATATTCAAATCCCCAAAATGAAATTGCCCGTTGTTATCTATAGTGGCGTCGAATACAGACTCTTCCATGCTGCGCGGCAGTATAGTCGCGGATGTCCAAGAACAAACGTTGGAGCACCCAAGTAGCATGGGTCAAGGGCTAGATTTGCTGGAACCCCACAGCCATCGCGGGACTGCTCGACTCGGTCTTGGCACTCGCAAAGCCTTATCCGTGGCTTAGCACCAAGCTACCGGTGCTTTACGATATACTTGACGGAGGATTATCGAACAGGGGGAGTTTCAGTGCGTTCCAGAAAATATGCAACGTGTCACCCGATCACAAGACTCCCGGACCTATTCCATGACACCATTTGAGCAAAGTGGACACGCACCACACACCTGGATTTCCCATGTAGGCCTCTCGCCCCGTTGTCGAGGTCCGCTGCACCGCAGAGCATGACGGAAACCAACACAACAGAAAGGATTCGAGGAAATTTCCGCCAAAGCGAACCAACGTGCATTCGTGTTCGCAATCGCAAATTCTCGTGTGGGATAGAAAGAAGCTCAATGATGGAGTGACGCTACGTGCTGCTCACTGATGTCTCCTCATTATGTCTGCAAGCGTAGTATCACGTTGATGTCGTCGCTTCTGCTCCTCGTTGTATTGCAGCCGCCAGGAAGAAATGTGGCCAAGGACGACTGCGAAAATAAGAGGGATCAGAACCATGGTCGCCACCCCACCTTGCAGCAAAGGGGAGGAAGTTGGCCGCAGGAGGCTAAGCGAGGTTGTGGGTATGCTGAGATCCATGCTCCTATGAGAGGTATTTCCAAAATGCAATGGCGACAAGGAGAGCTGGTTACATAGGGCAATGATGTTCAGGAAGAGAGGTCTTTCCAGGCTCCTACACAAACCTGGTGGTGAGGTTCGCGAGCCACATCAGTGGGACTGCTCAGTCGTACGAGAACACCCGTGGCACTCGGGTGGGTGGGACCATGAATTGCTATATTGATGATCAGTTGTCACGCAGCAACTACCGTAAGAATCGTGTTTTCAATCAGAGAAGACTCGATATGAATTGAACACACCTGCATGGAGGGCGCTGGAATCGCCATCGAGACGGAAATCCAACGACGTCCTGTACCAGTTATCATTGCGGGGGGTGATGAGGGCGGAGACACGAGGCCCCTTCAAGGGGTTATGAAACTTTAAGTAACCAGATGGGGACGGAGGTATGATTCAGATGACACTTGATTCGCTCTGACGCCGAGATGAGACTCAATCCTCAACGTCAACAGTGATGGAACCGCGCTGGCAGACCACCTTATGTGAGACGCATGGATCTGGACAGACCAATTTCCATCTTCGTGCGGGTGGAAGCTCATTACGATCGAGGCCAGTGATTAATGCCAAGTTGCGGCGGAGCAAGAGATTCACTGGTCACTTGCTCGCCGGCGTGACAGAGAACACGTTTCTGGCCAGACACCGCTCGAAACCCCGCGAGCGTCCAGACGGGGCTCAGATCTCAGAGAACTGTGGTATGCAGTGACAGAGTCTGTAGTGGTCAGTGAGATGGTTAGTGACTTTCGTGGAGGCTGTAAAATGACACCGTATCACGTAGACCACGGACGCCACGTGCAGCCTTAGTGGTCAACCGGTCACTAGTCACTCGCCATGCTGACTAGCAACTGTTAGTCATACCGGCCTGGCAGAATTTTTGGAAATTTGCAGCGCGCTCCGCAGTCTCCTAGCGCATCCACCCGACTACTGTAGCCCACCTTTCAGTTGGTTGCGCCCATGATACCTGCGTGGATCTCTGCGCTTTCGTCCGTTGGGATGGCTGTTGGCCCACCTCTCGTTTACGCAGATCAAGCGGTGTCCATTGTCAGGAAGAAGTGAGCCTTCCTACAGGCTTCCCTTAGGCGCAGCTGTTCATACCCGCTTATCTCTCACCTATCAGGGACGCAACAGGTTTTTCTCCTGACGTTTGTGCGATTCTGTGTGTCTGTTCGAACAGACATCCACATAACGTGCTGAGATATATACCGCAGGTTGATTGCCAATATCGTTCGGTGCTTTTTCTGGCTGGGTGCCCGCTTCGAGTTCGCCTTGTTGCTCCAGTCGATCCTTATGATCATCACGCAGGTACGCTCCATTCACTGTACATACAATGAGGTCGCGTGACCATAATCCCATCGACCAACAGCTGGTGTTATTGTTCATTTGTCTCCGTTATCGTCCGAAATCGAGGACAGGGAGCTATGAATCATCCCCACGACCATTTGCATTCTGGCAATGGCCGTCATACACGCAATACATCGAGTGTCTTGCCGGTATCATGTAAGAAGTCATTGCATGCTTCGTGTTTTTAGTAAACTTTAACTTTGTTCAGACTCTGTTCAGCAATAATTTTCCTAATATTCGGACGGTCCGATATCTATATCTCGTTTCTGGGATTCGTTGCTCTAGGATTAGAGAGTACGCTACCCCTGCCGCAGTTCATAAGGTTTGGTGTCTTGATTGTGGATCCATGACGACGGCCTCATGTGCGTTGTCTGAGCAGTAATTACAAGAACAAGTCACTCTTCGGATTTCGTGCCTCCACAATGCTTGGTTGGACGGCGGGTGACGTTTTCAAGTCAGACTGTTAACTGCAACTGCGATTGTATCCGCTGACATCACTCCAGGACAGCATACTTCTTCCTGCAAGGTTCCGCCTTGCAGTTCAAGGCCTGCGCGATATTTCAACTGTCTCTTGACACGGGTAAGTCGTGACGTCGACACGCATCCCCTACGTGTTACCGACAACTAGCTGCCACAAAATACAGCGATCATGGCGCAGCGACTGTATTATGGAAATCCACCACCGCCCACCACAGCACAAGAAGGAGACGACCTTGAGGACGCACTTGCCCTTGCGGGGGAGTAGAAATACCCTTGTCTAGATCTGTGCTCCATAGTCCCCCAATTTTGAGGCAGTAATAAAGTACTAGTGCATATGCTTATATGCGTGAGACAAACAACAGTAAACTTTTAATACCCTTGCCGTCGTCACTTGCGCCGCCCATCAACAACCCACGTCGACCAATTTTGTTTCGCCGTTGCGCGCGGCCGTTAACGACACTGTGATCATGACCGACATTTCAAAACCCATCACGTTTTGCGAGCATTTGCAGCTCTCTAGTTTGGGCGTTCAGCCAGCTTCAATTTCGTTCCAGGTACGCGTAACCAATTCAGTCATGGGTGACGTGCTCAACCTGCTCGCCTCCTCACCTTGAACTCCATCTCTTAGGTGTGTGGAGGGTGGTTTTAGATGTGCTCACGGGTGCCTGACCGAGCTGTCTGTAGACTCTAACCTTGGAATCCGACCACTTTATCTGCGTACGAGAAAAGGTCAATGAACAGAACCAAGTCGTGATAATCGACCTCGCCGACGCAAACAATGTTCTTCGGAGACCAATCAGCGCTGATTCCGCAATTATGCATCCTTCAAAGAAAATTCTCGCGTTAAAGGGTTTGTCCTGCTACCTGTATATGGTAACGCGCCGCTGACAGTTACTCCGCAGCCGGCCGGACGTTGCAGATTTTCAATATCGAGACCAAGCAAAAGGTCAAATCCCATGCCAATAATGAGGATGTCGTGTTCTGGAAATGGGTGTCCGAGACCACCATTGGAATGGTCACTGAGAGTTCAGTCTATCATTGGTCAATTAACGACCAGACGTCACCTCCGCAAAAAGTCTTTGACCGGCATCCAACACTTTCGGGAACGCAGATCATAAACTACCGTATAACTCCTGATGAGAAGTGGCTGGTATTGATTGGTATCTCAAGCAATTCCACCAACCCGTCCGCGTTCAAGGTCAAAGGCGCTATGCAATTATATAGCCGAGAGCGAGGGGTCAGCCAGCCCATCGAAGGACACGCCGCTTCATTTGCGGAACTCAAAGTCGATGGTCACCAGTCCGCGACGAAGTTGTTCACCTTTGCTGTGCGAACTGCCACTGGCGCCAAGGTACGTGACGCCTATCCAAGGTGTTCTGGGTTTGCTCAGGAGTCATTGTACAGCTTCATGTGGTGGAGATTGACCACACCGCGCCGGACCCACCTTTCGTGAAAAAGGCAGTGGACGTCTATTTCCCTCCCGAGGCCACCAATGACTTCCCCGTCGCCATGCAGGTATCCAGAAAGCACGGGATTATCTTTCTGGTCACCAAATATGGTTTCATCCACCTGTACGATCTGGAGTCTGGTGCATGTGTTTATATGAATCGTATATCCGGGGAGACGATCTTTGTCACGGCAGAGCACGAAACCACCCACGGGATCATCGGTGTAAACAAGAAAGGACAGGTCCTATCAGTCAGCGTAGACGAACAGACGATCGTCCCTTACATCCTCACGACGCTCAACAACACCGAACTCGCGTTCAAACTTGCCAGTCGCGCTAATCTACCCGGTGCGGATGATCTTTACATTAAGCAGTACCAGCAACTATTCTCTTCCGGCCAATTCAGCGAAGCCGCGAAGGTAGCCGCCAACTCTCCTCGCGTACGTACATGCTTGGTTATCAGTGACAGCCGCCGGACTAACTTTTCAATGCTAAGGGTATTCTTCGTACAGCACAGGTAATCGATTCATTCAAGCAAGCGCCGGCCCCTCCGGGCGGCTTGTCTCCTATCCTTCAGTATTTTGGTGTCCTGCTGGAGAAAGGTGAACTCAATCATTATGAGTCACTCGAACTCGCTCGCCCTGTGTTGCAGCAGGGTCGCAAGCAGCTCCTCGAGAAATGGCTAAAAGAGAATAAGGTTGGCGTTTCCTTACTGAGATGTGACTGTATCTGATATTTCGCTATCAGCTTACCTGTAGTGAAGAGCTTGGGGACATCGTCCGGTTGCATGACATAACCTTGGCTTTGAGCGTCTACCTTAGAGCAAACGTTCCCAACAAGGTCGTCGCTTGCTTCGCAGAAACTGGTCAGACAGACAAAATTGTCCTATACGCGAAGAAGGTCGGATACAGCCCAGACTATGTTGCCCTTTTGCAGCATATCATGAGGACGAACCCCGATAAGGGAGCTGAATTTGCCACCCAGCTTGCGAGCGACGAGAGTGGTCCATTAGTCGACATAGAGCGCGTAAGTGGGATTCTCATAGATTATTGAACACTGCGTGACACATATCACAGGTCGTGGACATCTTCATGTCGCAAAACATGATACAGCCGGCCACATCCTTCCTGCTGGATGCTTTGAAAGAAAATCGACCCGAGCAGGGCCACTTGCAGACCCGTCTCCTCGAAATGAATCTCATACATGCGCCGCAGGTTGCGGATGCCATCCTCGGTAATGAAATGTTCACGCATTATGACCGCCCCAGAGTTGCCAACCTTTGCGAGAAGGCTGGTCTCTTGCAAAGGGTATGTAATCTGTTATACGTTTAGTTTCATTTGGTACTGATCGCAACAGGCTCTTGAACATTATGAGGACTTGGCGGACATCAAGCGCGCAGTCGTGCACACTAGTGCCCTACAACCCGAGTGGCTAGTCAATTATTTCAGCCGCCTCACCACTGAACAATCCATGGCATGTATGCAAGAAATGCTTAGGGTGAATATCCGCCAGAATCTCCAGGTCGTTATCCAGATTGCTACGAAATACTCTGACATCCTTGGCCCGGTGAAATTGATCGAGATGTTTGAGTCCTTCAAAACGTTTGAAGGTGAGTGCTCCTTTAATGGATGTCCTTCCTCAAATTAATCTGTATACAAGGTCTTTACTACTACCTGGGTTCGATTGTGAACCTCAGTGAAGATCCCGAAGTTCACTTCAAATATATCCAGGCTGCTACTCGGACTGGCCAGATTCGTGAAGTTGAGCGTATCTGTCGAGAGAGCAATCACTACAATCCGGAGAAGGTCAAGAATTTCTTAAAGGAGGCGAAGCTTCAAGATCAACTTCCGCTTATAATTGTCTGCGATCGCTTCGACTTTGTTCACGATCTCGTCCTCTACCTCTATCAGAACGGTCTCACGAAGTTCATCGAAGTTTATGTACAACGTGTCAACTCCGTCAGGACCCCCCAAGTTATTGGTGGATTGCTCGATGTGGATTGCGACGAAACAACCATCAAGGGACTTTTGGTTTCGGTGACAGGGAATTTCCCCATCGACGAACTCGTTCATGAGGTTGAGCAGCGGAATAGACTGAAGCTGATTCTTCCCTGGCTTGAGGCCCGTGTACAGTCCGGTTCTCAAGATCCTGCAGTGTTCAACGCAATGGCCAAGATCTTGATCGACAGCAACAATAATCCCGAAACATTCTTGAAGGAGAACAACGTATGTTCTTGATATATGGAGTAACCTTTCCCCTAACGATTGGTGCAGCTGTATGAGCCTCTCGTCGTTGGTAAATTCTGTGAGGCTCGAGATCCCTATTTGGCGTACATCGCCTATGCAAAGGGCTTCTGTGACGACGAACTCATCGCCATTACAAACGAGAACTCGATGTTCAAACAACAAGCTCGCTATCTCGTGAGGCGTCGTCAGCCAGAACTTTGGGCACAGGTCCTTGTCCACGACAACGTGCATCGCAGGGCGCTTATCGATCAGGTCAGTAGGACATTTCATTTGTCTACACGTGTCTAATGTTTGCGGCTTGGAGATTGTCGCAACTGCACTGCCCGAGTGCACTGATCCAGATGATGTCTCGATTACTGTCAAAGCCTTCCTTTCTGCCGATCTCCCCATCGAATTGATCGAGCTTTTGGAGAAAATTATCATCGAACCTTCTCCGTTCAGCGACAACCGCAATCTTCAGAACCTGCTGCTCTTGACAGCCATTCGTGCGGATAAGGGCAAGGTTGTGGGTTATATCAACAAACTCGAGAACTACGACGTCGCAGAGATCGCCAAGATTGCAACAGATCATGGTCTCTACGAGGAGGCATTGACGGTATACAAGAAGCACGATCAGCATGCCATGGCGATCAACGTACTTGTCGAACACATTGTATCAATCGACCGTGGCTTGGATTTCGCTAACAAGGTCAACAAGCCTGAGGTATGGAGCCGCCTTGCGAAAGCTCAGCTCGATGGTCTTCGCATTAAAGATGCTATTGGTATGCCCAACGTGGAAATTCAGCGAGAAGAAAGGTTAACCATGCTTTATAGACTCCTACATCAAAGCCGAGGATCCCTCGAATTTTGCAGAAGTTATCGAGATATCTGGCCGTGCCGGCAAGCATGATGATCTGGTCCGCTTCCTGCAGATGGCGCGCAAACATCTTCGGGAACCTCACATTGATACCGAGTTGGCGTATGCTTATGCCAAGACTGACCGTCTCCACGACATGGAGGACTTTTTGGGCATGACGAACGTAGCAGACATCTTGGTGGTCGGAGAGAAGTGCTTCGAGGATGAACTGTACCAGGCTGCCAAGCTACTCTTTACGAGCATTTCCAATTGGGCTCGCTTGGCCACCACTCTTATTTACCTGGGCGAAAACCAGGCTGCTGTCGAAAGTGCTCGCAAGGCCGGTAACACTCAAGTCTGGAAGCAAGTTCATGCTGCCTGTATTGAGAAGGCAGAATTCCGTTTGGTGGGTTTATCTTTCTCATCGCAAAGAAGGCACTATTGACCTCTATTGCAGGCTCAAATTTGTGGTTTGAACATCGTCGTGCATGCGGTTCGTGCTTCGCCCGAACTTGGTTTTATAGCTTTGATTGATTGATTGTGTAGGAAGAGTTGCATACTCTCCTTCAATCCTACGAACGCCGTGGCTATTTCGATGAAGTCTTGGCTCTGCTGGAGGCTGCCCTTAGCCTGGAACGAGCTCATGTAGGATCCTTTCTTACTTCCAGTGTTAATATATTGATCGTTTCCAGATGGGGATCTTTACAGAGCTCTCCATTCTGTACAGCAAATACAGACCTGGAAAACGTATGTCATGATTTGCATACTACTCTTTGCGTACTGATCGCTCACCCTAGTCATGGAACACCTTAAACTGTTTGTGTCACGGATCAACATTCCAAAGGTGGATTGTCAGCATACATAGACATGCAACGTACTCACTTGTAATTCAGGTCATCAAAGCTACCGAGAAAGCGCATCTATGGCCCGAGCTCGTTTTCCTGTACATCAAATATGACGAATTCGTGAGAGGACCCTAAATTCCTGCTACCTACTTACTGATTATACGATCAGGACAATGCCGCTCTTGCCATGATCGAGCGTTCGGCTGATGCCTGGGAGCACAATCAGTTCAAGGATGTGATTATCCGCATCGCCAATGTTGAGATGTATGACGCACATTCCAGATTTGTGGTTCGCGTGCTGATATTCTCCATGCTGTAGCTACTACAAGGGTCTTACTTTCTACCTACAAGAGCAACCCACCCTCTTGACGGATCTACTAAGTGTCATGATTCCTCGCATCGATCACGCTCGCGTTGTGCGCACGTTCCGTCAGATCGACCATATTCCCCTCATTCGCTCATACCTTATCGCCGTTCAAAACGTGAGTTTTCGAAAGCCCGGGCTTCACCTGCCGCAAATTTGATCATACTTGCAGTTAAACGTCGAGGCAGTCAACGATGCATACAACGACCTTCTCATCGAAGAAGAGGACTACAAGACCCTCCGAGATTCGATTGACAGTTTCGATAACTTCAACAACATCGCGCTTGCTCAACGGTTAGAGAAACACGACCTTCTCGAATTCAGACGGCTTGCTGCACACCTTTACAAGGTATGGGTAGTTTTATCTCCCTTTTCCAGCGTGCTCACATCCTTCTAGAAAAACTCTCGATGGGAAGAATCGATATCTTTGTCGAAGCAAGACCAATTGTACAAAGATGCGATCATCACGGCCGCTACCTCAGCCGCCACCGAAGTTGCGGAGGACCTCCTTTCCTACTTCGTTGACATCGGCAACAAGGAGTGCTTCGCAGCTGTCCTCTACATATGCTTCGACCTACTGCGACCTGACGTCGTGGAAGAACTTTCATGGCAACACGGTCTCAACGACTTTTACATGCCCTACAAGATCCAGGTCTCGAGAACGATGCGGGAAAGGGTACGGTCATTCCATTATAGGTACGGGATTATAACTGACCTGATCTATATATTCCAGTTGGCCGCGCTCGAGAAGGAAGTCAGGGATCGGGCAAAGAAGGATAGTGCCAAGGAAGCGCAAGAGGCTGAGCAGCCCATCATCAACCCTATGATTCAGAACCGCCTACTTATTACGCAAGGCAATGGGTTCGTATTCCAGTTGTTGGTTGTGTCGTAGATGTTGAACGCTCGCTCTAGATACGCAACCCAAGCACCCCCGATGATGAACGGGACTGGTGTTGGTGTTAGTGTGGATGTGATGCCCGTATGTGTCCATTTCATCATGAGGCCGGAGAGAATACTAATGCCTGCCGACAGTCTAGGTTGACAGGTTACATCTAATTAGTTCCCCTATATCGTAATGCATGTTCTCGGTTTGCTATAATCATTGGACTCGTTCATCTTCCTCGTTACATTATCATGGTGATTAAGGCAGTATTCGTCAAGAAACACGCGCAGAACAAATAGGAGCGTCAAGCATCCAGAAAACAAGTCCAGGACAACGTCATATGCCAGAGGTAGAGCAATTAGAGGAGATCCATAGTAATATCGTCCAAGAGTCGAAAGAACGTGTGATACCGAATAACCCAAGCAAGTGTCACATCACTATACAACCCCCTCTTGGGCCCTTGGCCCTCGTGCTCAGCGACACACGTGCAGCCTCGTAGAAGACCTCCGAAACCCCACGGTTGTGTTTCGAGCTGCATTCTGATAGTACAAATCGAGAGGTGGTTAGTTGGGATGGCATGTGACGTCAGGGGCGAAAACGCACCCAGGTATCGTGACGCTCTTATTCGTCGTGCCACTGCGAGACCCTCCTCGTACTGTACCGAGTGCATCCCATAACGTGCAAGCCGTTCTCGGATATTCTGATCGTCTCGAAGATCACACTTGAGTGCTGTGATGGAGGGGTCAGTTCAGTTACCCTATCCGCATTACGACCGACCGTTCGAAAACTAACCCACGAGGACGAGCTACACAGACGAGCGCGTCAGCCACGAAATCAAGCGCCAACAGAGAAACGCATACCTTGACGCCCGGACAAAACTCGAGGATTTCGTCTATCCACTGTCACACAAACGTCAACACGGCGTGCCCAGGTCACGGACAAACAAACAAAGTGCGCATTTACTTTGGTTTCCACGTTTTCGAGCGACGTTGGGTTGTCCACCTGCGACCGGGGATCAGCCGCCGCCCTGGGAGAAAGCCGTTGGACGACGACGACGACGAAGACGGACTCACCGAGAAACAAATCATGACGACGTGCGTCTCTGCATAACTCAATGATCTCAGCCTATCAAACTCCTCCTGTCCTAGCGATTCCTTGACTTGTCAAACAGTGGACGGACCTCCTATTGAACGACGACAGCTTACCGGCCGTATCCCACAAACTGAGCTCGACGAGCTGGTCGTCGACGTAGATATCGTGGACGTAGTTTTCAAACACGGTTGGTTCGCTGTGGCACAATGAATGTTATTGGAAGGAAAAGAGGTAGAAAGGGTGGTCAGGTCAGGTCGCACTCACTATACTTGAGTAAAGAAGCCCCTAGTGAAAACGTTGAGTAGTGACGTTTTACCTGTGCGAACCGAGTCCGTGTGCTGAACTGACGAGGAGGGATGGGCGTACGCACCACAAGCACCGTCACCGCAGACAACGACCTTTCTTTGCATCTGGAAACATGCGTCAAGGGTGAGCACACTGCCACTTGGATGCCACGCTCCACGATAAGGACGGTCTTACAGGTCTGCGTCCAAAACCAGACTTCGAAGAAGAGCCACAGATCGCCATGAGGAAAGCGGATGAGATGAGAAAGATGACCTGCCTGCAGCCTTGTTAGGGATGCATTGTCACTTGTCTCATTGCGGTGATTGTTTAGTCTTATTTGTACAAGAGAGCACAAGAAAAATGGATCAAGAAAAAGTCAAGGTACAGCCTGAGGACAGTGTCTAGCCAGTGTCGCAATAGTTACATGTACATCGAGCAAAGCCATACGTCAGCACTGTCCTCCAAACATCATGGCAGGTCACAATATCCTCACGACAGCAAAACAAGGTCCACGACAACGATAGCAAAAATGCCAACACGTTAGTTATGACCCAAGTTTCCGCTCCCCAAGCCGCTGGAATTAACAAAATCTTGCCACGTATTTTGTATCGTGTTGGCTTCCGGGGAATCTCGTCGGGTCGCGGACACGTGGCCATTTATCTGGGAATAACTATTCTCGGAGACCATCCCATAGTCGTAGACGGGGAAGTAGCTAGGGAACTGTCCGGGAACCAGTTCCATCGGTTGCATTTGTGCCGGGCAGTCATTATATCCCGCATCGTAGTGTTCTCGCATGTGCGCATTGAAAGTGGACGCGTCGGTGTACGTCGCTCCGTTGGAGTGAGAGTGACCAAATGTCTTCAGGTAGTCCACAACGGTGGGATGGACATGGCTGTTCCCAGTAGGCAACGGCAACGGCACTACTGGGTTCGAAGATATGGGTGAACGATCAACGACTACAGGGGACGATTGAGGCGAGAGCGAGTCTTTCTTGGCTACAAGCCGTGTCTTCCCCCCGAGGGTTGAAAGTTCGTCGTCGTCTTGGAAAGGTGAAGTCGGTTCAGAGTGGCTCGACAATTGCCTTGTGAGCGGTGAAATTTTGCCTTTTCGAAACTCGTTCAAGCTGATGTGCGCCTTCTTTTGCAGCGTAAGCATGATATCCTGTGGAGTGAATGAGCAAGCACATGAGACTCAAAGGGTACAAATTTACCAATACAGACTGAGCGCGGAATCCTCGTGCTGTTTTGGAGAAAAGTTCACAGGCGGAGTCCAACTGCACGAGTGCAGAGGGTGCCAAACTCATCGACGGACATCGGGTAACAACAGAACCCAAAACAATCTACGATTCGCATCGTAAAAAAAATAATTCAGCGCTCGTCAGTACCTCTCCTACCGCGGAACTCGAGTAACAACACCGAAAAGTGTACGTACCGCGGATGAAAACATGTGGGTCCACAGGAACCACATTCGCTCACTCGGTTCCTTGAGCTGCGTATGCAAATTCCGCATCAAGGCTACCAGTGATCCCGCACTTCGGTAAGCAGCAATGACCGAAGTTCCATACGGACTGCCAAGCGGGTCCTTGGGGTGATCGGACACAGCACGGGCGAAGAAGCTCCGGTGGAGATAAAGAAGATCTGATTTGAAAGCAGTGTCAGTGGCAGTCCTTGTAACGAGTGAATAGAAACACGTAAGTGGGAATAGAAGACGCACTCATTTCTCGAATAGCAAGGACTATATGTCGTTGCAGAATCAGCGATATACTCTCCTGATGGCGTGAGTCTGTAGGGGACGAGTTTCCAAATCCAGCGACCTGCAGGTTGGGAGGGACGGGGAATGCGCGCAACTTGCGATCCAGTTGGAGGACCGTTGCGTATGTCGGTGTCTTCGCACCAAAAGCTTGATCGTGTACCACACTCATACATTCTGATGCAAAGCGGTGTTTCCAGGCATGGACTAGTACATTATCAGAAAATGGGTGTCTCAATGGATTATGCGACGCACATGATGATTCATCGCCAGTTTCAGAAGCAGGCATCTTGCAATCGATATGCGACATATAAAACGACGGCGGGCGCCCAAAGGTCCAGCACTGTAAGGGGGATGATCAAACGTTCTATGTTACGTAGTGCCTTCGTATACTCACCTGCCACGAATCGTACGTGTACAGCTCCCAAAACAACTCACGGCGGCGGAGCGTCTCCTTTTGGTCCACTCCCCATTTGCTTGGATCGCGGTCTGCGAGCCATATAGGCGATCGGGTCAACTTCCAACGCCCTGAACAATAGAAGAATACTGACGGAGTCCGATCTATCAAGGTCCAAGACAAATATATCGTTTAAACCCTCGTGATCGATGAGTGGGAACACTCACGCTCTGTCCGATCTTTATTGCCATGCCAATGATGGCCCATCGGGTGCCAGAATTAGATCCGTGTCTGTCAGATAAAAAAAGGTAAAAGGTCATGAGGAACTATCAGACCGAAAATCAGCATCTCATTGCCGCGATGCGACGAATGTACATGCCAAAGTCTGGACGGCGCTGATGGTAGGTTCTTCGAAAAGCGAACTCTGAAAGAGTGTTGCACGAGCTAATTGATGGTATTTTTCAGCGTCGATGTTGTAGGCTGCGTGCTTGGTATCCACGAGGCTTCCGATTGCGAGAATCATAAACATGAGAGCAAGCTTGTGAGATATCAGAGGGTCGTCGGCTGGCGGACCGACATCAGGGGCATAAAACAGAGGGTATATTTCTTCGAAGAAGTCCTGTTCGCTGATTGGGTTGTACCTGAAGCGAAGCATGAGGATTTCGAAGGACGTCTGAAATGAGGCTGCTCACATCCAAGCACCGAACGTGTAGTATATTTGACAAAGGTAGTGTGCTTTCGGGGATTCTGGAAGATACCAAAAGAGCTCTCGGAGTCTGACATTTTCGACCTGAAGAGGGTGAGAACTCGGGACAAGCGGGAAGGCACCACTCCGAGCTAGAATCTCGGGGGAAAGAATATTTTGCAGAGAGGCTAGGCGGACCTCGGACTCGTGCGCTTCCGAGCCTTCGTTCTGAATGGACATCAGTAGGATCGGACAACAAGAGGTTACGAGACGACAGTACCTGCAAAAAGTACTGTAGACAAATGGGGTTGAATGAAACAGGACGAGATGGTGTATGTGAGCGGCTCACCCAGGAATTGGCTATAGAACCGAAATACTTGGCACCTCCTGACGCGTTGATCGAAAGAGAGCCGAAAGCGTCAACGATTTCTCCGTTTTGCTCTTCTTCCTTGATGTCACCCCTGGGAAAATTACGATGTCCGGGGGGTTCTCTTTGTAAGGGGGCCTTGATTTGAAGGAGGTCTTCTGCGAGGAGAGGGTGTCTATCGGAAGAGACGAGGGTGTGAGAATGTCTGAGTGAATCCTCGAGCTCGCGGACACGATTGCAAAGGACAGATATCTTTTCGTGAAGCTCCTGTGTTGACGCGAGTACGAACCTGCGATGGTATGAGGGGGGCGGTGAGATGGATGGAGAGTGGATTGGATGTACCGATTTCCTTGACCGGTGGTCAAAGAGCCTGTGCCGCGGGTGCGATTACGTGGAGAGGGCGGGGAAGGAGGGCGGGAATGACGTACCGTCCGGACAGATCGCGCCGCACCCGCGCTTGACGCACGAGCCACAGGGAATATTTCTGTCGCAGCGTAGCTTGAGACTGTGGTGGAGTGGGCGTGGTGAGATTGGGTGAACGGATGGATAGATAGATAGGGACATACCGCCTGCACTCTGCACAGGAGAGACGAGTTGCACCTTTTCTCCGTTTCTTTGAATCTGGGAAGATATTTGAGTCCATTTTGTTGACTGGATGGACGTCGGGAAAGAAAGAGAGGGCGCGATGATTCGTGTGGGGTTTCCACGGGCAGAAGGTCGAAAATAGCGAATATCTACTAATATCAAAGGGATACTTGCCTTTCTTGGATAATCCGGCAATATATTAATCGCGGGATTGAAGCGGAGTCAACCGATGTGACTTCACCTCAGTCTCGCTCAGACCTCGTGTATGTAGCCTTGAACTTGTGTCCGTGGTCGTGAATCGTGAATCGTGAATCGTGCGTGATAGAGCTGCACCAAATGTACTCCATCAACCGCGTGTGGGGTGACCCATCAATAGATCAGATCCTATTACCTCTTCGTTTCTTTCTACGATCCTCATTCAATTCCTCCTCGACGGCAAATCGCCCAACAAAGTCCTCCGTGTGAATACTTGACCCGGTCTGAGTTGAAACCCATGAAGCCACGAGACCCGTCCGGTGTCATTCCGAGGATCTCATCTCGGCCAGATGCCATACCTCGAGGTATCCCTCCGAACTCACTTCTAAATGAACATCAGGCGCCGACGTACTCCGCTCTGCACCTCATGTTATGTATCTTCATTGATCGTAGCCTGGATCCATTGCACATGTCCGCTCAGGGAATACTCCCTTCTGCATTTCTGATCGGACTAGATAAAGCACATATACCACCGTACCTGGCGTGCACCGTCCCTGCATGATGAGTCGAGACCTAATAAAACATCTCCAGAGTCCTCCGACTGTCCGCCGCCACTCTTTGCACATCGCTTCCTCGCACCCGCCGCCACCGCATCGAGACGTCGAAGTCTACAACGCCGCTCACACGCGCTAAAACATACACCGCATTTACATCTTAAAAAACGTCCTAGTGCTCCCTATAAACTCGATCGTTCGATGCCACTCGAGGACCACACCTTATAGATCCACTTCTTCGGCGGAGATATGACACCTCGAGCACATTAACCTGCTGGACAATGAAACCCTCCGACGACGACGCCACGTATCTCAGTGGAACGTATCAGATGCGTCAAATGAGAGAACGCGATGTTGCAAAATAACAAACAAATTCATATGAACAGGCTGTCCTGCAAGTACATTCCAAAATCGTCCACAGATTCTGAAACGTGTCCGTCGATTACTTCCACCCCCTTTTACGTCGGCGCCTCCTCTGCTGCGGCACTCGACGTCGCGCGCGCTCACAATGGCTGCATCGGTTAACGCCGCCAGCCATAATGTTGTTCAACGACGTAGAAATCCTGAGTTTGCGTACGCGTCAACCAAATCACGACAGCAGACAAAGGTTGCACGCTCACCGTTGCTCGCACGTCTCGACGCACGTCCTACAAGGCGTCTCATGAAACGGACTATGCACACAATGTCGAGACATGCAATAGTCCTACAGCGTCATCCCGTCAGCGCCACGTCGATGGACAGAGAGAAACGAGACTCACGATCCACCACGGAAGGTTGTCCTGGAGGGCGAAATGCCCACATTCATACTGCAACCACTTGGGCTCGACAGTCTTACACATCGCGTTCGCAAGTACACGTCGATGGGATATGGAAAAAATCGAAAAGACAACCTGCGCGAAGTGGCATTCGCTGGCAACAAACGAAACCCCTTTGGGTGACCTCCGCCCGTTCACTTGTTGGCACGAACCCGCTGGCGGCACATCCACCTTGACAGGGCGGCAGCACACCGTATATTATACCGATCGGGTACACCCGCCAGTCCGGCTTTCAACTGTTCGTCGTATACTCGATTCGAAACGCCGCCCACGCCACTCGGGCTGTGGGAGGGCCACTTGTCATCGTCCGTCTGTCATAGCTTGGTCGAGGTCGACACCGAGTTGGCGCGATGCGATTCATCGTTCGATAACGTATTGCGGGAGGTCGATCGAGGGTCCTGAAACATGGATGAACCAAACACTGGATGGGCCTGCTCCTCGGACGCGCTCGCGCTTTTAATCTCCACTTTGGACATGGCAGAGGTGGTGGTTGGTGGTGGTGGCTGTAGCGACTTTGCCAGTGCATCGACAACCTTGGCGGGTTTTCTGCCCTTTAAGAAAATAGGCAGTGGGGATATTGTAAGGCTTGAAGCTTTCGATCGTCGCAGCAGATCGTCGACATGCTACGTACATGGAATGAACGTTCTAAACAAAGTACCCGCGCAAAGTGCCGCGAAGTAGGTCAGGCCAAGTTGTACAACTTTGGGCACGTTCGATAATAATAAAGTGCTCGCTTGAAAAAAGGGCCATGATATAAACAGAATCGACGGAAATTGACTGGCTTCTCTAAGTGTTAAGAAAATAGTACAGACGGTACGCTAGTTGTCGCAGTCCTACAATGTATAATGCATGCCGTGTAATCCATAAGAAGATGAGTCTCTCGAAGCAGCGGGTAGCTATAGTATCCAAGTATGTCTGATATGCATATCCCAGATGTGCGCGAGAGGAATTAGAAGACTTGCCATCTCATATAGCAACCGGAGTAAATTCCCCTTCTACGCCAGATGCAAGTCCATCCGTCTTCCGCTCCGGACTTGCACCAAGATCCCTCGCAGAACCGCCTGACGTGACACTCGTCGTGTCTCTAACCAGCACAATCGCCTGGGGAAGTTCGCTCGCGGGGCTTATGGGCTCAGCAAGCGATTCTTCAATAGATGACGTATCTGATGATCCGTTATACAATGGTTCTTGTTCGGAGCGCGGCGATTTGACGGGCGTCGTAGAAGAAATACTGGCACTTCGTGCGCCAAAGAAATCACCGAGCTTCCTCGTAAGCGGTTGCGGAGGCGGTGACGACACGTTATTAGGTGTGCAACTAGGAATCGGTGCATTGGGTATGGGCATTGCGCAAGGGGGGTTTTTAGCTAACGGCTCAGTCCGCCAGAGCTTGAAGCCCCATCCCGCGGCCGGGACGTTCTTCTTCGGCTCGGCCTGGGAAGAAGATGCCGCCGCCGTAGATCCACTCGCGTTTGGCACTGGAACACCGACATTATTTTCCTCTATGAACGCGCGAAGTGCTTTGACGCATAGTTCCGACGCCTCTCGTGCTTCGTTCGCTTCGCTCAACTCATGCTTTGTCTCGTCCAAGTCTGCTCGCATCACATTGAGCTCTTTGCGCAACATCTCCACCTCGACTGACTCCTCCGACTGAAACACAGAAGGAGGCGGGGACGCGCGGCCAAATATCCCTGACGACCTGTTCCCGACTCCCAACCTATTTCCCCCCGCCGTGTTATCGGGGAAAGTAAAGCTTGTCGGACCAGGACTACCCTGAGGTGAGCCGCCGTCGAGCTTTGCGAAACCCGAGTCTGAAACAGATGAAATGCGCCGATGTGAATTCATCCTGGTTACGTTCGAACCGGTAAGCGGTGCAAACGACGCTCGCTTGGATGTTTGAGGGGCTGCCAAGACGGCGAGACTGGCTCGGGAGAGATCCAGCCCAGAAGGCACTTGACTTTGCCGCCGACTCTCCGATTGAAGTCGCATGAGCCCACGTCTGACAAAACATTGTCGTCGTCGGTGAATCGTGGCACAGACGAGACAGCAACGTACCGGCTCTCTTCGACCTTTGTCCGCAGGATAGAAATAGTGTATTCGTCGTCCTTGGCTTTGCTGTTTGCGGTGTCGACCGCCTCTTGCAGCTGGGAACACTTGTCGGTCATATGGGTGAGAGTGTCCGTGAGGTCCTTTTCCCTGGCTTGGATTTCAGAGAGCGAGTTGGCGAATTCATCTCGATGACGAGTCGCCTCCGCCAAGGATGAGGTGAGGTTGGTGATGATGTGAGAGAGGACCTGTGGGTCGAGCGACTGAGGTCGCTGGGTGTCTGGAGGGGTCGAGGGAGGCAGTGACTCGTTGTCGAGCTGGCGTTCGAGCTCGAGGGTGAGGTCGATGGAGTAGGGTCTATCTCGCGTGTCGTTTGGGGTGTCGTCAGTGGTGGACATGGTTGCGGGTTGGAATGAAAGTCAGGGTTTTGTGCACTATACCATGTCGCGTTCGCCGCAACGTTCGTAGTCCACCAACATTTGCCTTTTCTGGTTCAATCCTCCCGCGCACGTGATTCAGTAACACTCAGCCACGTATCAGTGCCGTGTCGTAGTCAGTATAGCATTCATATCGTACATGTCCTACATTTCGTCCATAACTGCCTATATAACACCCCCCTTGTCTAGATGTTTTGTAGATTCCCGGTCTAGCTTGCACCGCTTCATCCTCAAGAATGTGTCAGGGGATCGATACAGATGATGCCATCACGCTCGCTCCACGGATAGCCCCAACGGTGCAACCATTCCCTCACTCCCGCAGCAAGCCGAGCACGCGACGCCCCCCTTGCCGGGTCTTGAGTTGCCGTGTGCTTCTCTTCTCCGACGATGGCGTACGCTGAAAAATAGTCAGAACAGCATGCAAAACACCCAAGGAAAGTCCTGACCAAGTCCCAAAAAGTGTTCTCGTTCCAACTTCTAAAGTTAGCTCGTCCAAGAAATACAGCCAACGCGAATCAACACTCACCGCAAGCACAAAGTCCTCCAGCACTTCGGTTGCCTCACTCGAGTGCAGTCCGTGTAGATCGAGCATCGCCTCTGTCCTTTCCTCCGAAGACAGTCTCGATTCACCACCAATGTCCTTACTGGCAATACCGAGACATATACCGAGACCGCCACCGCATGGGCGCCCTCGTGCGCTTCTATCGCCCATATCGTCAGACCAGCTCAGGTCTCGATTCTTCACGGCCTGCTCTGTGAGCTTGACTCGTTCTCTAACCAGCCTACCGGCAGCTTCTGTCATCTCACTGCTCATCTTCGCATTCAGATCATGTCCTTCGCGACTGAATCGCTTTGCAGCAGCGCCATCTCCCCGTCTCCATGCGTCAGCAGCGCGAGAGAGACAGGCGTTGCGAGCTGCACCGAGCTGCAGTGCACGAGAACGGTACGACATGTAAAGGCTATTCACTGACTCTCCAGTCGGCAGGGTTGGCAGTAGCGTTGCAGGACGCAACTTGATGCGCGGAGAGGGCTTGGGCGCGACGATCG
Source organism: Harrya chromipes (assembly GCA_038091155.1). Taxonomy (NCBI): domain Eukaryota; kingdom Fungi; phylum Basidiomycota; class Agaricomycetes; order Boletales; family Boletaceae; genus Harrya; species Harrya chromipes. The sequence goes on from JBBPNX010000012.1 coordinate 64,181, forward strand.
TTGTTCGAACCTGGAGATTGTCAGCAGAGTTGGCAGTGGAAAGTGGTTCACGCCGCGCCACCATTGTCCGGTCCGCGGGTATTGGTGCTGGTGCCGTTCGCTTCACTGCAGCCGCGAACCTCGTACGGCCTGGATCATGTTGCCAATTACTATGTCCTTTCTTTCTTCCAAGTAGAGAGCCATCAAGGCCCAACGCAGGGAATTCATCCGAAGCTGCGTTGGCAGTCGAGTTCCCTGTGTTGTGATGCAAACTAGTACGAGAGAGTGCGTTCGTAACGGTCGCAACGTCGACGTCTTTGGGCAGGTGATGCAAAAATTCGCATTGATCTTGCTTTGCGCATGTCCCTCGCAACCAAAAGCGGCACAGGGCGCGCTCCAGATCATGGCTGAGAATATGGATCAGGGTCAGGGCGCCTACACAGGTAATACTGATGAATGTATTGTACCTGAATCGACAGTCGGCTCGCAAACATTCTCCAGCGAGATAATACCGGCACACCCTATTTCCACCTGGCGCAGGGCGTGCAATGGTGCCTCTGACAGCTTGCCTTGCCACATTGGTATGACCAGATCGTCCGCCCCGCAGTATGGCTGCCGGACCGTCTCTTGTCACCAGGGTGACACGGCCGCCCATCGATTGCATTCTCGTCTGAGTGGTGTGCTGAGGCGGCGATGGTAACGCACGATCGATAAGCCAAGCCATGGCTTTCTCGAAATCGTACCCATTCTGAGAAAGCGCTTCCTCGAGCTCAGAGGGAGCGAGGGTCGAACCAAAGACGGAACTCAATACGTCAAGAGGGGTCATCCCATCAGTGAGGTAACTGGCGGAATCCGGGTCTTCGCCTGGAGTATCGTATTGAGAATCGTAATCGTAATCATACCCAGCGGGGTAATATCCAGCACGAAGGTCATCGGGAGAGGGATTCGAGGGGGCTGAGTCAGACCACTGGTCAAAGTCTGTGACCGTGATTGGGTGGAAGGAATGGGATGCTGTCTTCGGTGCGAAGGGATCAAAGGGATCCTCTTCCTCTTCTTCCTCGCCTACTCTCGTGGAGGAGCGGAGTTGGCTTGGTGTAACAGCCCGAGAGGGAATGTTCTGATCTGGAAGAAGCGGCGCAGCGATCGCGAGGTTGGAGGAGGCTCTGAGCGGACTATGGGTCCACAAATCAGGCGATGGCGTCTCGGTTCTGCCGTAGCCCGACAACGTCGCAGGGTTCGAAGAAGCGGCCGACAGAGGCCGCTGGATGGGTTTGAACTCTATAGCTTTGGCACTAAGCAGTCTCGGAGAGGAGATGGGCGACGCAGGAAGACTCGCAGTGAATTGAGCGTGGGCTTGGGTGGCTTGGGAGTGCGCGAGGACGGGTGAGTTCATGGGTGATACACTACGAGCGGTGATGTAAGATGATGCGTTGCCACTGACAAGCGGGGATGCGACAGGGGTGTGTGGTCTACGAAATCCAATGGAAAAGGGAGAGTTTGGAACTGAAGAGGGAGTGTCAGGTCTGTTGAGCCGTACGGAGTGAGAAGATGCCCTGGAAGAGGGTCGTGACGGGCGTCGGGTTGGTGTCAGAAACAGGAAGGGAACGCCTGCAAGGTCATCACGATGTCTGTGCATGAGGTCGAGGACATGCTGTTCGAGCTATGATAGGGTTGATTGGACAAAAAAAAGCCAGGTTGGGGAGTAAGCACCCACCATATCGTCATCGACCCCACACTCAGACTTGAGCAGGTTTTTGAGAACGTCTTCTTGCTCGTTGGCTAGCAGCGAGGCCACCCTGTTCACTAGGACCGTGTTTACGCGGCTTGGCTCGTCACCGTCATCAGCATCGTATGCTTCTGTTGGGGATCTGTGCTGCCGAATTATAGCAGAGAGCTGCGCACGAGTGTGGGGAAATCTCTGAACCTGGCCCACAGAGCCAAGGCTCTGCTCGAGGGCATTGTCATTGACGCTACCTGCGCCGGGCGGGGAGAGCATAAAGGGCAGCGTTAGCGTTTGGGGCATTTGATAGTGACGGTGAAAGATGAGACGGTGATCTATGCATAAGACGTTAGGCGCCTCAGCATAAAAACTTGATCAACACTAGTGAACGGAGTCGGTACAAATAACGTTATTTCCAGGCTCTGGCCACCTTGTCTCCAACGACGAGTTCGTCCAAGTGAAACACCTTAATTGCGTTCTTGTGTACAGTACGGTTTCACTCGTCCCACTGAACAAGCACGTATTCTTCCCGCCAACATTCCTTGTCATCTTGTCCCCCATCGTCCAGGCAGCAGTCATTTTCACAGGAAAACATCATGCAAGTACCCCATTCCATCCCTCGACTGCCCGGCTCTTTGTTCCGTTTCAGCGCATCTTGCACTGCCTTGATCCTTTGTTCGTCTGTCAACCTCCGGACATCCAGACCCTCATCATCCACCGAGTCTCTCAGGACGTTGATCAGATTAGGCATCAACTGACACTCGAATGCCCTGTTCGATTTGCAACAGGGGCACGATGGAATTGACGCCGTGCTATAAGACCGCTTCGCTGGCTGAACCACCTTGAAGTCAGCTTTCGTTATGGGGAGAGGAACCTGGGCAGCCGCAGGGAATAACAGGTCAAACACTTTATCTGATGCGAAAGGTAGAGGGATGCCCTTGAGTTCGTATCTGCAAGGCACGAATTCTCGGTTTAATCCAGATATCACCTACAGTGGCAACTCACCGAATACATTGCTCTCCCGTATATCCAACGCGCTTCGTAAATCGATCGAACACATTGTCTATCTCCAACGAGTTTTCGTACGCTTCCAGCGCCCAAGTCGAATCCTTTCCAGCTTTGCCTTCTGTTTCACTGGGATCCTCTATTTTGGCACTCGCTGGAACTTTTGCCTTGGAGGGTTGTGGAATGTACTCAGATACTGTCGACATGTACATTGCTGGATACGATGGTGCTGCCGCCCAGAACGAGTCTGTCATTCTCGTCGATGCCATAGCTGTTATGAGCGAGTCTTCAGACGATGAAGCATCGTCGCTCTCTGCTTCACTGCAGTCCTTGTGATCTTCCTCGGTTTCATTGGGGGGATCGATCACTGGATTGCCGAAAATTTGGTCGCCGAGACCGAAAGCCATCGGCTGGGCGGGGGCTTTCATCTAGGTAGCCAGTCGATCAACCGGAGATGAATGAACATTATCGTGGCCACGCACAACAAAAGGGTTAGCTGCCGCCACTAAGTTTGGAGGTGATGAGGTAACAGTCTTCTGCTGCCCGACTTTCCGTGCTTTCTTGTTCTTCAGTTTGGCTGCATAGGCAGCGTTATACCTCAAACCGCGCCATGCCCGTATGCTGTTCGCATTTAAGCTGCATGACTCGGTCGTGCCAAATCTCACCTACCTTCCAGCTTGTCTTTGACAACTGGAACGAGCACAACCCCAGACATACAGCGCACGGTCCATCGAGCTATCTTCGAACGGACACCACACCTGTAGAAGAAGCTCCATGGGATTCGAGCAGATCTTGCATTGCGAAGAGGAAATCGGAGGTTCTCGTGAAGGCAAAAACGCCTTAAAAAGAGATACAATTAAATCTGCATTGACATGATGTTCGTACATCGGACAAAAGACAGGGCTCGTACAGGAAGACCACCGATGCGAGAGACTGCCGCATCTGTGACGTCGGTATCGGTCTCCACACGCCCGTCGGGCACGCCGAGCAGGACCTCCGTCTCTATGCCGGCGCCAATTTCCTCGTCGGAATCGGACCAATCATTCTCCGTTAAAACAGGCATACTGTGAGACTGTAGTCAGTGGGGAACAGGTTGGCGGATAGATGTGAAATGAGGATCAGATATGCATGAATGGTAAAAATTTGAAGGACTCGTCATCACGGCCAGCGCAAGGAAACCTTGCGTAGGACGTATCAGACTCGTCATCTATGTGTTCATCCAATAAAAAAAAGCTGGACTATCTTGACTTACCTGACTTATGGTGCTGAAGAAAAGGACGTAGGACCGTAACATTCGCAGCTTTATATGGTTACGTGGACGGGAAATGATTTCCTTCTTTGGATGATAAGTACAATACTGTCAAAGTTCGTGTCACCGACAAGTTGTGTTTCGCTCGCTCAGACTGGGATGTCTGCCCCAGATGCACGGACGCGTAGAAAGATCAGTCTACAGCCATCCAGGGTCCTTTCAGTGTCGTACGTCGCCAGAGCTCGTCTGCCGCCTAACACGCACTAATCGTTCCCAGACTCGGCACAAGAGCCTTCTCGAAGATAGTCCTCTCGAACATCGTCTTCGTCCTTGCACTCTTTGCGGCAAAGGAGGTCCTTCTTTCGTACGATGTCGGTGTCTTCTGGGTGGTCATAAGAGTTCTTGCTTTGGGTGCCCTAGGCATGTTAGTCTGGGAAGGATTGACCTTCGAGTTTTCGAACGCGCCACATATCGAGGTATGTCACTACCAATCAAATCTTTGCATAGTCTGAGTATGCCGTAGTGGACAGCGCTAGGCGTGTCTTCACTTTTGCTCTTCGTACAGCAGGCTGCGCTATATACTGCGCTTTATCGACTACCTTCGCTCCGGTACGTTCATCGTGTCGTCATATTCACACGAATTCATACCTTCATTGATAGGGTTATCCTATTTGTGCATTTCTCTTCTTCCTGGGTGGATGCGATGGTAGCCCCTCATTACTCCCGCAGGTGCATTAATACTTAAATCTCACTGCTAGATATCCCGTCCTCTTATCGTGGTGTCTGCTTTTGTCATTTCTTTTTTCGCGGATATTACTCTATCCCAGAAAACCCCGGCCATAATCCTCCCTGGTTATGCCTGTGTTATACTCCATGGCTTAGCAACATATGCTTTGGAGCATCTTCGGGGTGTAATGTCACCTACAATCACTCCTACTATGGTCACTGCCGCGAGCACGTTTGGCGCTGCTGTACTTGGTCTCCCCCTCTACGCCTTTAGGCGAGCACTGGTGAGCTTCTATGTCACGCGGGTAGATTTCCAGCTGACACTGTCAGCTCGATTCCCGCCCATCACCCGTAGTCCCTCTGTTGTCCTTGGCCGTCCTTCCTCTCCTCGCTTATAATACAGTATTCTTGACGCCAGACACCAAAACAAGACAGTATAATTCTCCACAAGCTGTTCAGGTGTTTCTATTCTCCTATCCTTCGGCGTTTCTCGTCGCTATTGCTCTGGGACGCCTTGGATTCTCCCAACATCCCCATTGGATTGACTTTATACTTGGCACGATGCTTTACTATGGTATGAGTTACAGTGGATAGGAGTGTTTCTACTCACTTGGATTGTCACAGCAAAGTATCCGGACGGAGGTCAGACACCTTTGCCTTCAAGGACACCGATGTCGAAACTCGCTCGTTTCTACTTAAATTCCATCCTCTCGGACAATGAGTCCAGAAAGATATTTTACTTTTTGGCCCTCAACTTATGTTACATGCTCATACAAATGCTTTATGGTGTTTGGACGAACAGCCTGGGACTTATTTCAGATGGTAAGTGGTTTTATACAGATGTATCTCTATGTTCGCTGAGGGTTGGGACATGAAGCCATTCATATGGCATTTGATTGCCTGGCTATTGGTGTTGGATTGCTAGCTTCGGTCATGGCCAAGTGGCCTCCAAATGAGCGATTCACTTACGGGCAAGTTTTCTCGCGAATCCGATGTGTAAAATAATTTTGTGACGTTTGTCTGATGTTTTTTTTTGGTTCCTTGTAGGTATGGCAGAATCGAAACACTATCGGGTTTCGCAAATGGCATATTTCTCATTCTAATTTCCATCTTCATCGTGTTCGAAGCGGTCCAGCGACTGTAAGTCTGTGATCTAGAAAGTGTCGTGCCGTCAATCTGAGGTCACATTTTACCAGCATAGACCCCCCGGAAATGTCGACGAGCCAGCTGTTGCTAATTAGCTCCCTCGGGCTCGGTGTAAACTTGTTTGGCATGTTCGCAATGGGGGGACATCATCACCATGTACGTGCAATAAATTGCTAGGCGGGGGTTCCTGTTGAAATGATGGCCTATAGGGTCATGATCACGGATGTGGACATGGACACGGACACGGACACGACCATGACCATCAGCACAAGCATCCACACGGTAACCACGCTCATCACTCAAATGGCCATGATTCTAGTTTACCTCACCATGACCGTGCTAGTCATGATGTGCACCAGAATTCAATTCCACATACCCTCGATTCCAACAATCACCGAGCGCACGACAGTGTTCGTCATAGCCTGACATCTTCACAGGCTCCGAATTCATACTCCCATCACCATCACGAGAGTAAATCCTCACATAGTCACTCGCATGTTCATGAACACTCCGACCGGTCAGATTCCCACCCCTCACCTGCTGAGACGCAGCAAACGCAACACAGTCCAGTGTCTTCCACAATCCGGGAACGAAAACCTCATTCTCGTGGCCCATCACTTCAAATTACACTTGAAAATGACCAAGCTATCTCAATACCCACAGTTCAAGTTCCATTTCCGCTGTCATCTCCAGTAGATTCCCCGATCTCTCCTAATTACCCCAGTACATTCAAGCACGACCACCATCCCGTGCATCATCACCATGATGATGGACACGAACATACTGCTCACTCCCACCACGATCACGAAGGCCATAGTCACAATATGCGCGGGGTATTCCTACACGTGATGGCGGTGTGTTTGTTCCTCCTCTCCAAGGGTAATTCAGATGCTCAGTGACAATTAGGATACCCTTGGCTCAGTGGGAGTTATTGTGTCGACACTCCTTATCCAGTATTATGGGTGGACAGGCTTCGATCCCATCGCTTCTCTTTTCATTGCTGTGCTCATTGTTGCGAGCGTTGTCCCCCTCGTCATGGATACTGGGCGGGTGCTCAGCCTGGACCTGGGGGAGAAGGAAAGTAGGGTTGACATGGCTCTTAAGGAGGTATGTGATTCCAGCATCCTACAAGAAAAGCGCGAGTTCTAAAATGTACCACGACGTGTAGCTGGAGCACGTCGAAGGTGTTGTCTCGTATTCTTCCCCACGATTTTGGCCCAAAGATTCCTCCAGTATCATTGGTTCTATCCGTCTCCAACTGTCGCATTCTCTGTCTCAGTCATATACGTCCGACGGGCCGAGCAGTAAACAATTGACGATTGACCGCGTACTGGAACGCGTGAATAGTCTTCTGAAGAGCAGAATACCAGGGCTTGAAGAAGTCACGATACAGCTGGAGGTAGCTTCTGCAGGGTAGATATGGTAGTGTTTCGACTGCTTGGATACTCGGATAATCAGTAATTTAGTCTCTTGCCGTTTTTAACGTTGTATGACGGCAAGTATAAATCAAAAGATCAAAGATTATGCATCGATTATGGGAGAATGGTAGGGGGAAATGCATGTCCCGACGCGACGCTAGTGTTGCCACGAAGTGAACTAAAGTGAACGCGAAGTGGGAGTTCGTTTGACTTCGATTTTGTGAAAGTGAAACGAAGTCACTGCGCCTCAAAGCGAGTTCTGCAATGAGCCGGCATTTCCCACTCGATAGCATTAAAAATAGATAGCTAGTCTCTACAGATCATTACAGCTGCGAATCAGATCATTTAACTCTTCAAAGTTACCCGTAACAATCAATTATAGTCAAGTAGGTTTGCAATGAGATCTGAGGTGAAAGAAAGATGTCCAAGTTCCTGTTTGTACTTGAAATTTAGAACCTGTAGGGATGATCGCATGGCACAGAGAGCAATACGATCGCCGAAAGAGGACATCCGATCGGCACCTACGGAGCCACGTCAGTTGAATCTACGAAAATGTACCTTCTCTACCGTTTGAAAGACTAACCTCGTGCGCGGGCATAAGCACAAGCAAGCGCTGCAAGGGGCTCTTTCAGATCTTCAACTCTGTAGACCTGTTTCTCGATCTCGTTCAACTCGACGCCTACCACTGTACCAGCAGGGGAGACGTGCTTGAACGAAGCAACAGTAGGGAGGTTCAGCGCCTCGTGCAGCTCCTTTACTAACGCATACGAATTGAACGCATGCAGCAGATTGACATAACCGGGTGATCCACATAAGACTACATCAACGTGAGACGCGGTGGCCAAAAACCACGAGCGGGCGAGAATACCTTGCACTGTGTCTCAGACATCTACCGATCAAGTATGGGTCGGGAGAGAATGTTTACCTCCGTGAACTGCAGGGTGGAGGGTCTTGACACGTCCACCCAGCATCTCGGGCGCCTTGGTGATGCTAGAGAGTCATCCCAAAAAAAAACAGGTTAGGAACATGGCAAGGAGGCGATAGGAATAAATGACGTACTCGATCTTGATGTTGGCCTCTCCGAGCTTTTTCGTCCCGCCCGAACCGATGAGTTACACACCTGCTGCACTAAGGCCCTCTGTGAGCTTGACAGTCCAGATTTGTCGTAGATGGACAACAAGGCTTTCGAGGAAGTCAGTGCGCTGATCCATGCAGCACGCGTCCCGTTCCACTGGCAGCCCAAGCAGCAGCATACTGAGCTTGCAACCCACCACCGGCAGCCATCTATGGCACTGGGCCATCATTTGCTGTTGGTCGTCTATCACTTGACCTTGAACACCCATGTTCTGTTGTTGATTCTGTGGCAAATACGCCGCGACTCGTGAATGCGGGTCCTGTGCAGTCATCGGCCGGTATTGGGCAAAGTTGTATTGGGTAGGTACTACATATTCTGTTGAGCAGGTTGGCTCATTCGTTGTAGTTGCTGCTGCTGAGCATAGTATTGCATATTCGGATGTGGGGTTTGCGTTTGGGGAGATGGTGCGGCGGGTCGCGGCGTTGGTTGGGGGTGAGGCTGGTGGGAGCTTGAGTTGAATGGTTGAGTTGGGGCTTAGGCTGAGCAGAAGCCAGAATTTGTGCGATGATCAAACGGAAAGAGTTTCGAACCGGAGGCGACTTGGAGGGGATGAGTGTAGTATTATATAAACAGTGGTCCCGTGACTGGACCTGGTGACACGACTGCGACTGCCCTGCAGAAAGTCTGTACTTATATTTCGAACCATATTCGCGTCGTTCTTTATTGGTGGCCCTGCTGTTGAGTCGATACCGCATTTCGATCTCGATAGGTTTCAGTGGGCAGATCTTTAATTCATGGCAGCATCGAAGAACGTGATTGAGGAAGATGTCGCCGAATTGAAGAGGAATGTTGCGACGAGCAATCAAAAGGACAACAATGCTGTCTCCTCCGCTGGTGAGTGAATACCATCATCAACACAACACGTTTGACCTGTTTTCAGGACTGTCGATTGTCTGTTATTGTATTGCATCTATCCTAATGACTCTCGTCAACAAGGTAGCTACCGCCGTGTTTCTCCGAACAACATACTCACCCCAGCACAGTTTGTAGTGTCTGGTCGGCAATTCAACATGACCTTCCTTTTGCTCGCCTTGCAAAGCATTGTTTGTATCGCATGTGTCGTTGTCGTGAAGAAGTTCGGTATCATTTCGTTTCGAGATTTTAACACACAGGATGCAAGAGCGTGGCTTCCTGTGAGCGCCTTGCTTGTCAATGTCATATACACTGGATCCAAGAGTCTCGTGAGTATGTGATACGTGGGTTTTTGTCGTAATTCCTGAATCAGGTCGAAGCAATACCTCACCATACCCGTTTACACGATTTACAAAAATCTGACCATCATTCTCATTGTGCGTGCCGCTTCGTGGCAGTGTGACATTCGTCTTAATGTTCTATTTCAGGCTTATGGGGAAGTTATATGGTTTAATGGGCGGATAACTGGGCTAACGATGATTTCGTTCATATTGATGGTGAGCGTCGTGCTGTGTGAATATTGACGTGTTGCTTATTTCCCACCTATGATCATTAGATACTTTCTTCGATACTTGCAGCATGGACCGACGTGAACAACGTAGCACAGGCCGCCAGCAATATTCCACCGGCTAGTGTATCTATGGGCATTGGCCTGGAGCTCGTCTCTGGTATGATGAAGAAGTTCCACATAGGGTACCTTTGGATGCTACTGAACTGTTTATCGAGCGCTGGTTATGCAAGTTTATGTTTGACCCTAGATGAAGAAATGCTGATGACAACCCCCCCGACAGGTACTGTTGATGCGGAAACGTATCAAGATTACAGGGTTCTCGGATTGGGATTCCATGTTTTACAACAATTTACTATCAATCCCGATACTGGCCGTGTTTTCTATTGTCCTGGAAGATTGGGGAGCAGCGAACCTCTCCCGTAACTTGTAAGCGTACATAGCCAATACTTGTTTCATCTCGCACACAAAATAATAATTTTCTGTCATTCAGCCCGGCAGAAACGCGACATTTGCTGCTTTCTGCGATTGCATTTTCTGGTGCCGCAGCAGTTGGTATATCATACACTACCGCTTGGTGCGTCCGGACGACAAGCAGTACGACATACAGGTCCGTGTTTAGTATCATTTTGAGTGGATCCTAGTTACCGACGCTAGTCTCAGTATGGTTGGGGCACTGAACAAGCTGCCAGTCGCAGCATCAGGGATGCTGTTCTTTGGTGATGCCATAACGATCGGGTCGGTATCCGCAATCGCGGTAGGATTTTTTGCGGGAGTCATGTACGCGATCGCGAAGAACAACCAGAAAAAGATGGAGAGCAGGGGACAGAGTATTTTACCGCTCTCTAACCGGAATTGATACCATGATATTCACCTGCTCTTTCTCACGCTGAGTTATCACAGACAAGATAACGTGCGCCATACAACAATCTGATTGGCAAGTTTTGTCCCAAGCCTGTCTCGACAGCCGATGGTCCATTGTATCTTGGAGTTTTCCTACACGTTAGCAATGGAGTTAGAAGACAGGGATGGAGATGGTGCGGAAAGTACCGCTTTAAAGCCGGATCGCTAGTGGACAGTTCGCTCGAGATTGCAGGCGATGGCGGCGATGTCCCGTCGAGCGTGGGGCTCCAAATGTTTGCCACGTTATCGGCTCTCGGAGTTCCTTTAGTGTTGCTACGTAGTTTGGCCCGTTTCAATTTCCTTAAATCCCTGGACCCTCTCTCAGCCTTTGACCCCCTCCATCATCATGGCTGCCCCCTCACAATCTCTCCACCCCCCAAGGCTGGCCCACACTTTCATCGGGTCGCCTAGTGCGCCCGGCACTCCCGTGCACAACATTCAGACCATGCGCAGAAAGGCTGCAGGTCACAGCGGTCCTCTCACAAAGATCCTCGTAGCGAACCGTGGGGTAAACTGACTTGCCATCTCCTCGATCATATCCCTGATAGGTTGTCGCCAGGAAATCGCAATCAGAGTGTTCCGGACTGCCCATGAGTTGGCTATGCATACCGTCGCGATCTACTCTTTCGAGGATCGTCTTTCTGCTCACCGTCAAAAGGTGCGATGTGTGACCCTATCTATCGCGCATGCGGGTCCCCTGACGAGTCAGACAGGCCGATGAAGCGTACCAAGTTGGCAAAGGTCTCACTCCCGTCGGTGCGTATCTCGCGCAGGACGATATTATTAGAATCGCCCTGGAACATGGCGTCGACATGATCCATCCGGGGTACGCGTCATGCTTATCTTGTGATGAGCGCTTGTATTGAATGCCGTCATAGGTACGGCTTCCTGTCCGAAAACGCCCACTTTGCGCGCAAGGTCGAACAGGCTGGCATCGCGTTTGTGGGGCCCACCCCTGATGTCATCGACGGTCTTGGTGACAAGACCAAAGCCCGTACACTGGGTATATGCGTCAATGTTATAACAAACATGTGCAAGACTGACGCGACATCTCTCAGCTATGAAGGTCGGTGTACCAGTCGTTCCCGGAACACCAGGACCCGTCGGGTCGTATGTCGAAGGAGATGCGTTCATCAAAGAATATGGCTTCCCAGGTAGAGCCTCATTCACACACTTGGTCCTCCATGGCTGGTCATTTACGCGATTGTAGTTATCATCAAGGCTGCTATGGGTGGTGGTGGCCGTGGTATGCGTGTCGTGCGCGAACAATCTGACTTCCAGAACGCCTTTGAACGTGCCGTCTCCGAGGCCAAGTCCGCTTTCGGAGATGGAACAGTCTTCATCGAGCGTTTCTTGGAACGTCCCAGACACATTGAAGTCCAGATCTTGGCTGACGCGCTTGGCAACACTATCCACCTCTTCGAACGTGACTGTTCGGTGCAAAGGCGTCACCAGAAGGTCGTCGAAGTAGCACCTGCAACTCATCTCCCTGATGAAGTTCGCCAAGCCATCTTGGACGATGCCATCAAGCTTGCCAAGAGTGTAGGTTACAGGAACGCCGGAACTGCTGAGTTCTTGGTCGACCAGCAGGGTAGACATTATTTCATCGAGATTAACCCCCGTATCCAAGTCGAACACACCATCACTGGTATGAGTTCTATAAATATGCGTTTTTTTGTCCCTAATGCAGCTTCGCGACGTCCGTAGAGGAGATCACTGGCATCGATATTGTTGCCGCCCAAATCCAGATCGCTGCAGGCGCGACTCTTCCCCAGCTCGGCTTGACACAAGAGGCCATTACTCGCCGAGGCTTTGCGATTCAGTGCCGTGTCACCACCGAAGATGCTGGAACCGGCTTCCAGCCAGACACCGGAAAGATCGAAGTATACCGCAGTGCAGGTGGTAATGGTGTTCGTCTTGATGCGTCTTCCGGTTTCGCTGGTGCGCAGATCACGGTAGGAATCCCCGATGTTTGCAATTATATCTGGACTAAGCGTGGCTCTCGTGCAGCCGCACTATGATAGTTTGCTTGTCAAGTGCACGGTCAGCGGTACGACATACGAAGTCGCCCGCCGCAAGATGCTCCGCGCCCTCGTTGAATTCCGCATCCGTGGTGTGAAGGTCAGGCGAAACCTGGTTTACTCTCGAGACTTGTTGACATCCTCCTTAGACCAACATCCCCTTCTTGTTCCGCCTCCTCACGCACGACGTCTTCGTTGGTGGAAAGACTTGGACGACGGTATGTCTTTGGATTTATGCATATGCAGCAAGATTTTTCATGGAATTTTAGTTTATCGACGATACTCCGGAGCTCTTCAAACTTGTACAGAGCCAAAACCGTGCTCAAAAGTTGCTCGCATACCTCGGAGATCTCGCTGTCAATGGAAGTTCTATCAAGGGACAGTCCGGCGAACCAGGTCTCAAAGAAGAGATTGTTGTCCCCAAGTTTGAGAACCGTGACGATCCTAATGGCCCACCCCTTGATGTAACTGTGCCATGCCAGATAGGTTGGCGTAACATCATTGTCGAGCACGGTCCCGAGGCCTTCGCCAAAGCCGTACGAGAGTACCCAGGAACGCTTATCATGGACACGACATGGCGAGATGCTCACCAATCCCTGCTTGCTACCCGTCTAAGAACTACTGATATGGTCAACATCGCCAAAGAGACTAGCTATGCCCTTGCCAACGCTTTCAGCCTGGAGATGTGGGGTGGTGCTACGTTTGATGTTGCCATGCGATTCCTGTACGAGGATCCTTGGGAGCGCCTGGTTGGTCATGCTCTGACGAATCTGCGGTTAACGCGCTAACACTTATCTTTAGCGTGCCCTTCGTAAATTGGTTCCTAACATTCCATTCCAAGCCCTCGTCCGTGGCGCCAACGGTGTTGGATACACCAGCTACCCGTAAGTTCTTTAGAAGGTTTGCAACTTTTTTTAATACTATGGTTACAGTGACAACGCCATCTACGACTTTTCCAAGAAAGCTGTCGAGAATGGTCTCGATATCTTCCGTGTCTTTGACTCCCTGAATTACTTTGGTGAGTGTCCCAGCTCTTAGTGGTCGGCCAACTAATAATTTGACGTGACCTCTACAGAAAATGTATGGCCGAACGTGTTGACTCGATTTCATGAATGCTAACCTTCATCTAGATGAGGCTGGGTATCGATGCTGCCAAGAAAGCTGGAGGCGTCGTCGAAGCCGTCGTTTGCTACAGCGGTGACGTTGCTAACCCCAAGGAAACGAAATATACCCTTGAGTATTACATGGATTTTATCGACAAGCTTGTCAAGGAAGGTGTTCACATTGTTGGTGTGAAGGACATGGCTGGTCTGCTCAAGCCAGAGGCAGCTAAAATGTGAGTGGTTCACGGGGCTTATAACACAGAATCTGGACTGAGTGACGAATCTCTTAACAGCCTTATTGGAGCTATCAGAGAGAAGTACCCCGATATTCCCATCCACGTTCACTCCCATGACACTGCTGGAATTTCAACTGCGTCGATGCTGGCCGCCGCCGCCGCCGGAGCTGATGTAGTCGATGTTGCCATCGATAGTAAGAGGTCAAGAAATTGCTTACAAACGTATGCTGACTGTAAGGCAAGGCATGTCTGGGTTGACTTCACAGCCGTCCATGGGAGCGGTCTGTATGGCTCTGGAGCAGACACATTTGGGAACGGGCATCCGATACGCCGATATCCAGGCACTGAACTCGTACTGGAGTCAGGTCCGCATGCTTTACAGCTGTTTCGAGGCCAATGTCCGCGCATCGGACTCGAGTGTCTTCGAACATGAGATGCCAGGAGGACAGTACACCAATCTCATGGTAGGATCCGAACCTCGTGGTTTCCGCATTGCAGTTTTAACTTATTGGCTGTGTAGTTCCAAGCTGCGCAACTTGGCCTCGGAACACAATGGGAAGGTAAGCAATAACTGTCCTTTTTTATAATCGCCCTACTAAAACGTCGTCATGTAGTAATCAAGAAGAAATATGTGGAAGCAAATGAGCTTGTAAGTAGACAATTCCGTCGATCGCGTATGTCGGTGCTCACCCGTCTTTTAAGTGCGGAAACGTTGTCAAAGTCACGCCGTCATCCAAGGTTGTTGGTGACTTCGCACAATGGATGACATCGAACAACTTCACCAAAGAGGACGTGCTTGCCCGTGCAGATCAACTTGACTTCCCCTCGTCTGTCGTTGAATTCTTCCAAGGCTATCTTGGTCAACCCATTGGAGGCTTCCCAGAGCCATTGCGTACCAAGGTCATCAGGAATAAACCAAGAATCGACGGTCGCCCTGGTGCCCAGATGGCACCTCTGGACTTCAAAAAGATCAAGGCCGATCTACGCAGCAAATTCGGAAAACACATCACCGATGCAGACGTGACTTCCTACGTCATGTACCCTAAGGTACGTTGTACCTTTGGCTCCGACCAGCTTACGCGGACTGATCGTGTCAACTCTGCCAGGTGTTCGAAGAATACCAGGGATTCCTGGAGAAATACGGAGACCTAAGGTGTGTAACCCTGAATGCAATCGGGGATCGGATCGATACAGACTCGCCTTGCGCAGTGTGCTTCCCACGCGGTACTTCTTGGGTCGTCCGTCCATGGGAGAGGAGATGCACGTCGAGATCGAGAAGGGCAAGACCCTCATCGTCCGTCTGATGGCGGTGGGACCTGTTGTTGAGGGCCGTGCACAGCGTGACGTCTGGTTCGAAGTCAATGGCGAGGTAATACCCAAGACGGCTGCTGTGCGAATGTTGCTGATATACCTTTACCGCCGTAGGTCCGCGCGGTATCCGTTGAAGACAAGAACTCGGCGGTGGACACAGTCTCGCGGGAGAAGGCAACCTCCGACCCTGGCTCTGTCGGTGCCCCGATGTCGGGTGTGGTCGTTGAGGTCCGAGTCAAGGAGGGCCAGGAGATCAAGAAGGGTGATCCTCTTTGTGGTCAGTGAAATTTAATGCTGTTTACCAAAACTACCTCCTAACGTGTTCCTTGCTCACCTCAGTGCTGAGTGCGATGAAGGTGAGTTGGCGTTATACAATGTTCATTTGTCATCTGACTGAGTTTTCAGATGGAATCTGCTGTTACCGCACCCGTTTCTGGCCACATCAAACGTGTTGTCGTGAATGAAGGTGCGCGGGTTTTGTTGGTATTAGAAACGATAACTAACCTTGGGCTATCAGGTGACTCGATAAACCAAGGCGACTTGACGGTGGAAATTGTCCACTAAAGGTGATTTTGTACGAGACAAGGTTCATGTCACATAGATTGTAATATACAATGTATATTAGTCCCTGCATGCACGGGTAACCACTTCATTCTGCTATCGGTCAGGTGCGTTTGTCTCCGAAGAACCAGAATGACATGAATAGATCTCTATGAGCTATTCAAATCTCCGCTGGCAGGCTGAAAGGATCCGAGGCCAAATTTGCAAGGCAACATGGCCCGCACTCCTGCCAGCGTTGACAGGAGCTTCTAATTTCATGCTCGGCCAAGACCGCAGAAGGAGCGATACCTTGATACGATGGGAACGTGTATGCAACAGTCGACCATTGGGGGAAAAGTGGTGATGCATTGATGGTGGAAACGACTTCTATCTTATCGTTTATCAAATTCGACAACATTGCTATCGGACAAGCTCTGCGGCCAGGCTAAGCTGGTGCAAAATATCATTAGCAAGTTCCTGAATCACCTCCTGGATATCATGATAAGCTGATTCGAACAATTTGACACGGACGGCGCCTGACCTTGGCTGCCTTGATCTCCGAAACGAGTCCGATTCCCATACCAGACCACACGAGTATTCGGTCGGGGTCGCCGATACGGATACCCTCTCGAAATGTCTCCTTGACTATCTCAATGTCAACCCCGCTGTCCACGTCTTTGACCGTGCTATTACAGAGTGCCCTCCCATCGACGCCTTCCGGCCAATCCAACGTGCCCCTCACACGGTCGAACGCCATCGTTCGCACTGTCGCGTCCGATTTAGCAGCTACAAGGGCCTTTTTCTGGGCATCATTGTACAGGCTCTCTGGAGTCAACAAAAAGCGTGTTCCGAGCACAGCACCCGCTGCTCCGAGGACAAGGAGAGAAGCAATTTGACTACCGGTAACCACGCCTCCTGCCGCCAAGAGCGGAGGACCATCTCGAGGCCACACGGCGAGAATAGAGGAGACGAGTGTGAAAAGGGGTGGTGCGGAACCGTATCCATGTCCTCCTGACTCGTTCCCTGCCAGAAAAGAAATTGACATGAAATCGCGTTTGATGGTCAAGAGAGGATCAAACTAAACCTTGCGCTACCAGGACGTCCACTTTCCAGTCATTCAGGGCCACGAGGGCATCCTCGACGGAAGGTACCTGGACGAATATAGTCGTTTTACGAATGCGGTTGTGCGCCACGTCGTAGTCGCGGATAAACTTGATGCATTCTTGGATATTGTTCCCAAATGCGAGCCAGATGGCCTGGACGTAGTTGTCGAGAGCGGCCGAAAGCATCACCTCCAGCTTGGCCGTGGGTAGTTCCAATTGCCAACAGAGATAACCAACGCCGATCGGGAGGGGGTCCGAGGGGGTTAGCTGGAGTGCGCCACGGGCGAGAGATATTTCGTCGAGAAGGTCCGCGGCGCTCTTGTAGCCTGCAGATCCTCAAGGTCAGGAGTCTTTGCACGAGTGAGGTGCGCGATCGTACCTGCTGCTAGGAAGCCGAAGCCCCCCGCGGCGGTGACATGGGCTGCTAGCAGGCCTCCACTTGCTCCCGCCATCGGAGCCGCGACGATGGGGGTCTTAATACCTAGTACAAGTCACGGCTGCGCTCTGACAAGAGTAGCTATAACTTGCCTAATAAACGGGTTATCTGAGTGCCGAAAGGCATGATGTAGTAGTCAACGAAATGTTGTCGCGTATTTTAAAGGGCCAATTCCATGGCCAATTCATTGAATTTCGGAGTAAACGACCGAAAAGAGTTCGGTGAGGTGAATAATGCGTGACCGAGCCCAAAGTTTGGCAGTCGCGCGATGGCGCCGCCACCGTTTATGTTTGTGGATGTTTGTACACGAAATCTACACCTCGCGATACCGTTCGTTGTGCTTACCCCATATCTTAATCGCGCCCATCATGGTCTGTACCGTCCACAGATCCGGAGAGCTAATTTTTACTGACTCGTTCTTGGATAAATGTAGCCTCCTCCAAAGTCAAAGGGCGGGAAGATGCTCGGCCTCATCAACTGGCGGCTGAGAGTCACCATCAACGATGGTCGCGCGCTAACCGGACAAATGCTTGCCTTCGATAGGCATATGAACCTCGTTCTGGCAGATTGTGAAGAATTCCGCCGAGTTAGGCCCAAGAAAAAGCCCGGTGAGACAGAAACACCGCCAGAACAAGAAATCAAGCGGACCCTCGGACTCGTGATCTTGCGTGGCGAGACAGTTGTCAGCATGAGCATAGAAGGACCACCTCCAGTTGTCGATGATGACAAAAAGAATGTTGTAAGTGCTCGTCTTCCATTCAGCACGCAATAGGACCTTAGATGGAACAAACCTGTAGCTTCCTGTCGGTCCCGGCCGTGGAATGCCTGCCGGCCGTGGTATGGGAATGATGCCTCCAAGTGAGTATCCTTCTGTGTCCACGTGTACTGTCCAGCTGATCCCCTGTAGTGGGTGCTCCTTCGATGGGACGGCCAGACTCAGCACCTTTCCCTCCTCCAGGCATGCCCGGACCTCCCCCTGGTTTCAGGCCTCCAAACTTCCCCCCCGGTGTTCCCTTCCCACCACCGGGATTCGGAGGTCCCCCTCCTCCTGGGTAACCATTTCCTCACCTCGGTGGATTTAGCAGTGACGAAGATTCTCTTTTTTCCAGCTTCCAACCTCCCCCCCAATAATTTGTTGTGCATAGGTGTAAAAAATCTCTGCAGAAACCAAAAGGCGGAACGGAGAGCTGGGCAAGTAGTTTCCTCTTTCATCATGTTGGTCGGCGTATAAAGTATATTTCCCGGCTTGCACCGCAAAAAGGTTTGTTGTACCTATCTTGCTAACAAGCCGACAGCACCGTATCTGTCGGTTGCCACGTCCTGTTGACCTAGTTGGTGAATGGAATGTTATATCATATCTCCAAGCAAACTCGTGTTCATGGTTGCGCCGTGTGCTCATCTCCGGTCTGCCAGCTTGGATGCGGAAACACATTGATGAAACGTCTTCCAGAATTCCAGCACAGACTTGGACTCATAAACGCCGCACCTGATGATTGGTCCAGCTCTCTTCTATCTTCTATCTGACGTTGCACGGCCAGAGAAGAAACGTTGACGGCAGCTCCTTGTTTAGATTTTTCACAGCCTACCCGTTTTTATCATGTACCGGGTGCTCTTAATGTCTTCCTGAGGAGGCAATCCACCACAAGCACCACCACGTACTCCCCCTTCCCCAGTGCGACTGCGAGCCGACATGGCTTTTGACCTGTGGAGTAGGTTCAGAAAACCTGGTCCTGCGCTGCGTGATGCGCGGCAACACCCACCCCCACGGCCACCCCCGGTGATTTCGCGTCTTCACACCAAAAGACCTGCACCTGTTCCGCAGGTTCGTCCTCAAGACAGACGAGGACATCACCGTAGTCTTCCAGCCCCTGTCATGCCTCGCGCACCTGCACCTGCGCGCAAAGTCCCAGTCATGCGTGCACCGGCGCGACCTCCTCCCTATCGAGGGACCTTGAAACCATTGCAATGCTTGCACATCCATTTCCATCCCTCCAAGAAGCGGGAAGCAGCTCCACCCGCTCCACCCACCGCCAAGCCCTCAAAATCCTTGAAGCCTTCAAAGCCCCCGCCGAAGGCTATCACCTACCAGCAGGTCCCGCCGTTCCCGCCCCCACGTGGGGCGACGAAACCGCCTCCACGTCGTGTGCACTGGGCTCCCGCCCAGGCCCCGCTCCCTTCTCAACCTTACCCTTATCCCTCACACACGTCATCTCGCACCTCCTCCTCTCAGTCTCGAAAACCAACGCCTCAAAGTCATCCGGTGATCCCCCGCTACCAACCGCCGCGCTCCAGCCACGGCTCGATGCAACTTCAACCTTATAGAAGCGGGCGACATGGATGACGTTCTGACGTAACATACGATCACTTTAGAGGTACGGATCATGCGGGAATGATATAGTACGAGATACTGATTTTGCATTTGCACTCTCTAGTTTGAACGCTATCAATGGGAAGAATGTGTGCGCTATCTTGATGATCGCACGTGTACCCCCAGAGATATCTCTGGTCGAGGACCTACTTCCCCTTTACGGCGATGTCTCGTTCCCCAAAGCAAGTCTTTGGGATAGGTTCCGGGGAAAGATAAGCTTATGACAGAAATTGAACTATGGTACCGAGTGGAGATCGTTATCAGAACAGCACTGGTGTTGGCGCGATAAGACGCGGTGATGGCAAGTCTCCTCGGTACCTTGACTGTACTACATATCAAAGGCGCTGGTTTTATGTAACATGCATCCGTCCCGACTCGGACTACAATACTTGTATGTTGTTGGCTTGATACCTTTAAAAAATTTATTCATAGACGTTCAGCCAAGGCCTGCCGCTCAAGCTTCAAGTCCCAGGAGAGTTTCAGGTGGACGGGCGAAGCTTCTTTCCCCCCCTTCCGCCCTCGCATGCCAGCCTAAGTTTCATGCGATCTAGCGGACTTCGGCTACGCGCCAACGGTCCGAATCGCGGAGCTTGCCCCTTCTGGGATTTGGTTTATCGTGAATCCATCTATATGGGGGTAAATGTCAATCCCGGGTCGAAATCGTTCAATCGTTTGGTGGCGGTGGCACTGAAAGTAAGCATGCATCGTCGGGACCTCTCTCTCGGCTATCGAGTGTCGTTTTGGGTTCGCTGAGCCTCAGGGCTCCGAATCTTACTTTCCAACGTAAACCCCAAGTCATATGTTATCTGGGGCGCTGTACTCAGTTCTCTCTTTGGGCCATGACCTTTTAGCGAAAGGGCGCCACATTCGTGATCTGTGGCCGGGTCCCTCAGTTCTTACTCACTCTATCTGCGCACTCAAGGTTCAATCACAAAGCTCCACTCCGACCCATCGACGTCTTCTTCCTCTGATTGCGCAGTGCGTCATGCCAACTTGAAAAAATGATTGATCCCGTACTTGCGCCAACGGTCCCTTGATGGCATCAACAAGTGAACACGCGATCGTGTTCATGAATCGCCCTGACATGTTGACATGCCAGTGAGTAGCTCTCGGGTGCAGGGCTAGTTATTATCTTGATATCCTCATCCTTGGTACGTGACTAACTTTACTCGCTGCAATATCACCTATTTCGTCTCTCCTCCCTAGATGCGCAGTTGGAGAGAAGATGACTTGGTCATCAAGTCCATGTTTACGACATAGAGAAGCAGGCGAGTGAACGTGCATTGATGCGGGCGCAGCAATGGACAAGTGTATCCTACTCCGAAATATCTTTATGACTGAGTCAGCGTCTTCAATATGGCATCGGTACAGCCGAACGCATTTCAGGGTTTTCCAATAATGTTATAGCTAACAACGTGGTTTAGCCTTTTCACCGCCCAAATGCCCAACACGAGGCGCTACTGTATGGGCGCGCTCCTCGTCCCCCCGAAACAGTCGGGGGATATACTCTGTGAAATTCGCTGCCCATGTCATTGGATCGTGCCTTTCTCATGGACCGACTGCAATGCGCTGCGTACCCCGCCTTCCTGTGAAGACCGTTCCCCCAACGATCAGCTGGATCGCGTTCTAGGACACATCTTTGATCGTGGTGGGTAGGCGTTCCCCAAAATACCGGATGAACGGACGGCGGTTGAGTTTCATGAATCCTGATTTGACTCGTTGTAGGAATGTTATCACCCTTGACAATGGGGTTCTCGCCGCATCCGGACGAGATTCTCAAACCTCCCACCCCCACCGACAATGTTCACTTGTTTCCAATCCCGCCACCCAATCGCAACGAATGTGGGCGCTGACATCAAAATTATAAACATCCGACTCTCCCATAGTACTTGATGTGGAATACATTGCGGACGTACTTTCAGGGTTCCAAGTATTGATCTCGCACGTATTGAGGTGGCTACTACTGATTTAGTGCCCTGGGACTTGGCCCGATAAGAACATACATGACAGCTGACCAGGACAACCCACTTAGCAGGATATGTCTTGTTTGTTGACATGCCTTGATTGACCTTGGCTAACGGTTAGCAAGGTTAGCAGATTACTGATCATCTCTCCCGTTACCGGTAATGCGTAACGCCGGTTCTGCTGGTCCTCCCAGTATGTTCGCCGCAGCTTTTGACTTGGCTGACAGGTGGGGCCTGTGCCGCGAACAGAGCCCCGCGTGACGCGGACTTGCACAACCCCGTTGGATGAGACCTATTGTCATGCTGAAAACCCTCCATTGTACATTGCGGCGCACCGTACTCGCAGCCAACATGTACGAGTTTCATCTGTCAATCTCAATAAACTCCCGGGTCGATTGTGATGACGACACAACAGATGAGCATTATCACAGTAACGTTCCCCGCTTTTTCGCTCCAGCAGCTTGGCACGCACATGTCGTCGCGGTATCATTCATTCATATAAAACATGATGACATGGCGTCATTCCATAGAGCGACCATCCGCGCTTACCACCATCTCGACGTATTTCATTATTTACGCTGTTCTTCCTAGAGAGCCACATGTATCTCACTTGCTCGGTGTTTCTTCCGGGACCGAGTTGGTCCATCGCTTTTTCATCCCACCGGATGGCAGTGGAGGATTTTCCGGAACCACGGGCAGGCTATATGCAAATCGACTTGTTCCGTGTTCCGAACACTAAATTTGCGCTGGCTTGACATGCATCCGCTCGTTGTGTTTATAGGTACCGGTTTTTGGGTTGGTTTTCCCTCGACGCCATGTGTGCAAGCTGGTAACGTAGTCGAACACACGTATGCGGGTGCCTGCTTTGGACTGTGTTACGTGCATCTATTTGGACAAGGTTGTGAGTGTCCGCTCTCCGCGCGCGGGCGCGAGGTCGATCATGAAAACAGATCGGTGCTGAGTCAAATGACAGCGCCTCCATTCTTTCGAAGCCCTGCAAGGAACCCAGTGCATGGGTTTACGTTCATCGCAACCAAAACTCTAACCTGATCGTGTCGCATGATCATGGTGACACAAACCTGGACGAATTTGTGACAAATGGAGTTGGGATGCATTTTGGAAAAAAAACGTTGCCAGGACCTGAGGGGAGTCGGGGATACGGGTATAACCAACTTTGTTTTTGAGGGTAAAATTATAGCCGAAATATGCGTCTGACTCACGCTAGTACAGTATTTGCGCGATCAGAGGTTGAAACGTTGACGAACGGTTTGTCATTATGTTCGGGAGACGGGACGAATGTCCGACATTTGAGTCACGAATCCCAAAAAGGATCTGTTTGTCGGGTGACGCGAACACGGAGGCGAACACGACCAAAAACGTCCGCGTCGCTCAACGAGACACGTTTCTCGACGAGCAGCATCACCCGAATCGCATGAGCATCACCTGATGCTGTCGATGTCCATTTGACATGGCTCGGACAAGGCTGTGAGAGTCGCCATGTCTAAGAATGCATCCGTTTGATAGTGTTCTGTCAGGCCCATAGCGGCGGATGTTTTTTTCCGTTGGTTCGTGCCATTGTGCCGGGGCACACATGTACATGTCGACCGTTGCTGCGTACCGCAGCGTACGTATCCCAAAGGGCGGAGGCGCAGTTGCGGATGCCGACACAGCCGGTACGTACCCCAATGTGAACCCATTCTCCACCGACTACGTCCAATACAGTCACAATTACGATGCACGACGACCAGGGTGCCTCGGGCCTCAGATGCGAAGAACGAGAGCTGTGCTGAACCGTATCCCGGAGATGGTTATTACGGGACCGAACAAGTCTAACCGCGCCCTTGAATCATATCAATAATCAATATCGTATCATATCCATATCGTTGCGTTCCCTATCATCGGCTGTGTATCGTCCAACGTACCCGGCGGGCTGGCCAGAGGGCATATAGTACGACCATAGCCGTAAGGCTTCGAGTCTAGACCCAGAGCGAGCGTCTGAAGAACCCTTTTTCCTTTTTACTTTGACCTGGAAAGGAAACATCAAATGCCACTGCTCCTAAAGTTAACTTTAGCCTCATCGTGCGACGAAAAGGTGCGTGTCTGCCGGGTTGCTACCACATTGTTTGCTGTCGGGTTTTCCCCTGTCTGCCTGTGTCACGGGTGGTGGTGGCACATGGGTCTTATTGTCAAAGGAGGGCGGGATTGATGCAACTGCGGTGTCGGTGCCTAAGCTCCAAGCCACTCACGTCTTGGCGGTGCACTCGGAGAAGGCGTAGCTTGGGAGAGATATGTCATCGAAAGACAATAAGAAGTGTCCTATCTCGGTTCGCCCTGCAGCACCGGACTCGAACGATGCCAGTGCAGCTCACGCGTCCATCTGAGGCCGCTCCACCCGTATTGATATGATAATTTGATACATGATGTAGTGACGCGATCTGCTAATTGAGTTATCGTATGATGGATGACGACATAAATGGCTCGATGTGACGTTGCTCCTCAGCCTTTTTTTTTTTTTTTTTCTTCTCGAATGTTCGGGTTGATCGCACCCTTGGCAGCGTCTGGTCCGCAAAAGGTAGAAGAAAATGAGGACAGGAAAGGAAAAAATGGAAGTTCTGAGGGACGGCGGAGGCTGTACGGCTTTTGCTTCCGTCTCCCCCGAGCGTGCGCGTGCATCGGGCCCGGAAAGAGCCAAACCCTGCACATGATATAATGAACCTTTGAAAGTACTCGTCGTCGCCGAGTCAATCGAGTCAATGATGAAATATCATGTCGACAAAAACCTCCGGGTCCTTCAAGTTTCGAAGCAGCGACCCCGCCGAACGCCTCCTGGAAGCGCACATACTTCCGCGAACCCCTTTTTCGCAGTCCACACTGCTAGCATCACCCTTGGTGCACGTCCACGGTGTGGCACGTTTCGAAAATGATACCTGATGGTCGTTATCTCTCGGGTACAAGGCATGGGCAAGGTGACCGATCAGTAGGAGCCCTGAGATGATGGGACCGGCACCCCTCCAACGCGCAAGGCGGTGTCATCAAAAGGATATCGATAGGGTCCCAAGATCGAATGATTCTACCCTTTTCCTTGTCAGCACACAGACCGGCCAGAAACACATGCCAGTGGATGCCATACAGTTGTTGCATGACGCCAGTCTCGCACCAGTTGACATCATCACATCGATGGTAGCGGAAGAAAAACAAGAAACGGACACCCTCGATCGATCGCCGGCCAACGCCGTTGTATCATGATGAGCGGCGACCGATCCACAGCACTTCGTTGCTCGATACACGTGTTTGACGAGGATGAACGTTTGAACCCTGACCGAGCCATCCCATCGTCTTCAAGTTACCACTCCTCGACGCATAATGAGACGAGGGTCCTAGAACGTGAGACGGGGGTACTCACAGCTTACGCTTATAATTAGAGCCTAGGCAAGGACGAGCATGCCGAACGGCGGTATCGTCGCCAATGTCATTTTCCAATTGCCGATCCCGATTCGAATCACCACCCGTTCGCCGAGTTTCATCCATCGCACCCTCAATTTCTTGTGTTTTGATACTCGTCGAGCGATCAACGCATGGCTTCAAGTTACGCCTTTTCGAAATAGCGATTCCGGACGCTGACACACGATGGGAGAAGTTGCTAACCCCACCGGTCTTGGCTGGTCAGAAAATCTGAGTTAGACTCTCTTTCACGAATGTCCTCCCGCGTTTGGGAATGCCGATAGCGTCCAGTCTGTTGATCTTGTCAGAGACGCGTTTCAGACTTTTGGTCGCCGAGCGTCTCGAACCGTGTCTCGTCACTGCCACCTGTAAATCGCAGCGAACGATTATACGGTCGCGGGAGTGTTACAGCTTGTCAGACCCGACTTACGAGTACCTCCGCCTCTCTCACGCTGACGGACATCTACCCAGACATGTCACTGGTTTGCGGGTCGTCGGGAGCAGCCGCCAGTACTTGCACTTCCAACCCGCCGGCCTTCTGATATTTCGACGCAACACGGATGCTGACATTCCAGGTGAGGATGGCGGTCACGGCGTTCGTTCTTGAGCCACATGGCAAGTCCTCCTGTGCTCTCGCGTAACAATCAAAGTGGCAGAACAGGAGGCCAAACAGATTCTGGACGTTTTGACAGCAAGCCTAAATACATAATATGTCGTATCAGACTCGACGGTTCTCTCACGACGCGGTCGTACGAGGTCAAGCTGAACCCTTGGCCGCTCTGGCATCGACGATGCCGTCGCACTCTATGTGCGATCAAACCCTTCGCGTCACCTTTTTCCTTGGCTGCACAGTCTAGAAGTCCTCGGTGAGTGTCAGGAATACAATGCCAGCGCACTTAGAGTGCGATCAGCCTTTCAAGCGTCCTCCCATTAGCCTCGGTGATACACATCATCCGACGCCACGACGTGACTCAGTGGTAGGCGTAGTGTGCGTTTGTGTGATAACATTCCGAATGGGAGTGGGGAAGGACGCGCATCGTACGCTAGAACGTGCCTACTTGGCGCTTAGCAGTCCTAGTCAACCCAAGAGAATCACGATCGTATTGACAGGCGAGATGTAGCATCAGAAACAAGAATTCCAAGTCACCGTGCCCGTTCTATCGTCTCGTGCCACACGTGCGCTTCGCAACCAAACGCGTATGACTGCGCGGCAGGTGGCCAACACCTCCGGAACCTCCCTAGTCGCCGAACCGTCTCCGCGGCGGTATGTACGAGAATTTAGAAATGAATGACGCGAGGTCTTTGCGGGGGGAGGGCCACTTGAAGGGTCAACCATGCCAAGTGCCCTGGGACCGTAAGCGAAAAAGAACAAGGTGGAAAAAAAAGGGCGAACACATGGGTCCAGAACCCCATTCCAATTGAATTGCAACTGGCGAAACTCTATTGGACTTGAGGGGGCTTGGATGCATGACTGATGCCCATGAATATCCATCACTCGGTCCCACGCACAGGGACCTCCCTTCTTCTCGCGACACACGCCCGTGGGTAGATGTTGCCCTTGAGCATGCAGGACACATGATTCGATGCAGACTTTCTTTTTTTAGGTGATAGCGACACGCCATCACCCCTTGCAGTTGGAGAGGTCTGGGACTTGGCGTTTTGGCCTGACTAAGTGGTGACTTGACTGTTCAAAGTGGAGTCAGTCGAACGTTGCATCCGTTCGGCAACACAGCTTGAAGGCGACGCCGACTTGTCACTTGTCACAGTTTCGTTGGATGTCGTCTCGTCTCCTCACTGCGTTCGTGGGTTCACGTTTGAGTTTGTATCGCTGCAAACCAAGGGAGGGACTCTAGAACGTTGGCGTGGTAAACTGGTGTGTGAAAAAACAAGACGTGCAAACCGAACAAGTGACCGATCGCCACCTCGTTACCGTCCGTTGTCATGTTCGGGTT